>CAKNWT010051973.1:0-16677 GCA_932066315.1 Andricus coriarius | reverse complement strand
TCCAGAGAAGTGAGGTATTTTGTAAGAGATTCAAGGATTTGAAGAGATTTGAAATCATTTTTTTGGAATTTACCCTGAATTCTTATTAGTTTATTCTGAATCCTTTTTAATTCGTTTGAATTTTTTCAATTAATTAGAATTCTTCTAAATTTACTCAATTCAATCGATTTTTTGACGTTTAAAAAGTTTTTATTTAATTGATCCTGAGAATCAATTGATAAAATGATTGGAAATATTTTGAGGTATCTTCTCAAATTCCTTAGCATTTTCAAGAGCTTTAAAAAGTTTCAAGGGATTTCAAAAGATTGTAAAGGATTTGAAATATTTTAGGAAATTTTAAACGATTCCCAGAATTTTTTTATTTATTTCCACAGTTTGGAGGGATTTCAAAGACTTTCAAATATTTTAGGGTATTTTAATTTTTAGTTTATAATTTATTCACAAGAAGTGGGGGATTTCGTAGGGTTTGAAAGATTTGAAGAGATTAAAAATTTTTGTTGGAATTCACACTGAATTCTCTTTAAATTCTTTGGAATTATCTTCAGTTTTTTTAATTTACTTGAATTCTTATAAATTAACTCAATTCTTTTTAATTCAAAAGCTTTTTTTAAATCTTCTTAAAGTTTTTATTTAATTGATCCTAAATTCTTTTAATCTCGCCTTGAATTCTTAAGCATTTCACCAAATTCTTTTGAATTCCCTGGCATTTTTCTAAGCTCATTTCAAATTTACTGAATTTCATTAAGTTTATTCATATTAAATTGTTCTTGGATTTTGGCGACCCTCACTGTTAATATTAGTTTTCCGTTTCGTGGCTTTGGGGTCCATAAATGATGAAGAAGATTTAAATTTTCATCAGACGTTTCGGCTCCATATATGGGCCCTCTTCAGTGATTTATTCTAGAAAAAGTTTATTGATACATTTCACTTATTCCCTAAGATATATTTTCGTGCGTCGGCTTTTATTTTATTTTAACAAATTTTTGTAAATAAATTTTAATTTTATAACGTATGTAAATAACAGCAATTATTGTTCTATATAACTGAATTACGATAACAATCTTTAAAACATTTATATTCAGAGCGTGTTGTCTTTATTATAACTTTGTAATTTCTCTCATTTAATGACTCTCAAACTCATTACATAATAAGCAATAAATAAAATCAGCATTCTAAGTGAATAAGTTTAGTGCAATAATGTCTTAGGACTACAGGAGATGTTAAAATAAGATTGTTATGTTTAATATTTACTGTTAGACACTAATTAAGGACAACACGCTCTGAATATAAATGTTTTAAAGATTGTTATCGTAATTCAGTTATATAGAACAATAATTACTGTTATTTGCATACATTATAAAAATAAAATTTATTTGAAAAAAAAAATAATAAAAGCCGATGCACGAAAATATATCTCAGGGAATAAGTGAAATGTACCAATAAACTTTTTCTAGAATAAATCACTGAAGAGGGCCCATACATGGAGCCGAAACGTCCGATGAAAAATTAAATCTTCTTCATCATTTATGGACCCCAAAGCCACAAAACGGAAAACTAATAATTTTATTCATATTTTTAAATTGTTTTCATTTTATTTGAATTTTTTTAATTCACCTTGAATTTTTTTAATTCACCTTGAATTTTTATGAATTTCATTGAATTGTTGTCATTTACCTTAAATTCCTCTACATTCATTCAAATTTCACGGCAATCAATGGACCCTTTGAGCGTGAAAAAAGTACCCTATGAGCGTGACAAAAAGTACCCTTCGGTTCCTATATTTTATCCCATAGGGACTGTGAGACCTGATACAGATTTATCAATTTGTTTAACTTTTAAATGAGAAAAAAATCGCAATTTTTTATATACACCAATGTTTTAAGGATAAAATGTATCCCTTTTGATGAAATAAATCTGTAGAATTATATAAAAACCTTCTATGACCTATGAAGTATTAAAAATAAATAATAATAAGCAATAATAAATAATAATAAAATCGCAGGCGAAATCGCCTTTTCCATTCCGTCAGACTCTTTTTACAATCCAAAATCATCTTTTTCATCCGCTCAGACTTCTTTTACAATCAAAAATTCCCTTTACAACCCTTTAGACTCCTTTTGCAATCCATAATCTTGTTTTTCATCCCTGAAGATTTCTTTTTTCAGTACAAAATCCCGTTTGCAACCCCCCTGAATCAATATTTATTAAAGAATGAATTGTCCGGGAATTATCTGTAACATACACCCCATTGTAAAATCTTGGAAATTAATAAAAATATTGTAATTAAAATTCATAAATTTACCATATTCGCTGACAAACAAAAACGGAAAAATATAGCTGTTAGTACCAATAGAAGTTTTATGAGAAAGTGAGCATTGAATGGATTATTATTTCCAGGTGTTGCGTTATCATTCAATAAAGAAGTTTATCATAGACATAGAAGACTTTTATCATGATCATAGAAAATAGATAAGCCCGATTTTTTCAAAGTCTTATTTCTGTACAACTGTACTTATACTTGTATCAATAATAATTGCACAATTAAGGGTACACCATATGATGCACGCGCCCAAACTACTTTGCAGCGTTTTTTTTAATTTTGACTTTGTTTTTGTTTTTTAAATCTTAATTTTTTTACGAAGAATTATTTATTTTTGAATGAGAAGGGGTATAATTTTTAAGTTATAGGCTTGGTTTTAGTCATATTCCATATATCTCCATGATTTAAAACTTTTTTAGTATCATTAAAAAATATTTCCCACTACAATTACGAAAGTTTTTTCAGTTTTTTCATGAATATTTGACCTTGAAACATGTGCTCAAAATACATTTGACTTTATCTGGAAATAAAGAAATGCAAACGTTTAATTTTTAATTCATATTAAAAAAATGTAATAACAACCATTTTTTATTTTAAATGTCACAAAAGATACAGTTTGAATAATAAATCTTTAAAATGCAACAATTTCGATTAAAAAGCATACGATGTAATTGACAATTTTTAATAGACGCCTTTAAAAATACAGTTTATAAATTAAGTATCCTGCTTTGAAGATTATGAAGAATTGAAATTTTTTAAAATTGTCTTCCTTGTTTTGCAATACCTACATAGTTACTATGACTTCATAATTTCAAAATCTAAATAATAATGTTGAATTTGAATATTTTCCAGAATTTGATTAATTAATATTTTATTGCAGCGGTTCCATCAATCATCACATTTAACTGCAAGAAAGTCATTTATGTCTGGGACACTGAGAAATGTGAATTTGTTAAACTCAGGGGTCTCGACAGTGGAGTACTTACTTCAACACTGCACCAAATGTCCGGACTGAGTTCAGTTGAACAATTCATGAGGTAAAGATACTACAGATTATTTAATAGCGTTAAATAGGCGAACGAAGATACAATTTTTTTTTGTTTGGTTTAATGTAAATTAGAAAAATAATAGAAAAATGTATACCCTCATTTAGGAAATGATAAATGATACTAAAACTAGCTTATAATTTGCATTGTTGAAGAAAAATTTGATCATAAAGATCTGACACAAATTAATAAATTAATCATTCATTTTTCAGACGCAGTGTTTATGGTAACAATGAGATAGTTATCCCAGTCAAAGGAATTTTGACCTTGCTATGTCTGGAAGTCCTGAACCCATTCTACGTCTTCCAACTTTTTAGTTTTTGCCTTTGGATTGCGGATGACTATGTTTATTATGCAATGGTTATCCTCACTATGTCAGGTTTTGGTGTTGGTATGGCTGTTTTACAAACTCGTCGAGTAAGTGGTACCTTTAAAATAATTTTATCCTATCAGCCCTAAAGCTAATCTTGATTTCATTATTATTTTGTTGATATTTCAGAATCAACATAATTTACGGACTACAGTTGCGTCTTCCGATGTGGCCACAGTGCTGCGTGACCGAGCACAAGGTCAAACTTCAACAGTACCTGCAGAGCGTATAGTCGTTGGAGATATATTAGTCATTCCCTCTCATGGTTGTCTGATGCCCTGCGATGCGGTTCTTCTGACCGGAAATTGCATTCTGAATGAATCGATGCTTACAGGAGAATCAGTACCTGTTACAAAAACCCCCATTCCTTCATCCAACGAAGTCATGTACGATACCAAAGAACACGCCAGACACACACTTTATTGTGGCACGAAGGTCATCCAAACTAGATACTTCGGATCTGAAAAGGTAATTTCAGGCCTCACAGACCGGTCTCTATATCCCCTATTGTATCCTATATTCAAGTAAGGTCCCTAAAGTACCCTATTTTCAAGATTTGGTCCCTATGGTACCCTATTTGCAGCCCATAATGGAACTTTAAAAAAGTTCATAAAAAGATCAAAGCTTCCAAGAGTCAAGCATTTTGAAAAAAGAGAGATCAGTTTTTGGTCACTTTCAAATGAAAAGATCACATTAGTCACTTTTCTTTCAGTAAATTAACTAATGGGTTAATCACTATTCAATTCAGGTCTATACCTATTTCTGAAGTGTCTTGAATTATTTTGAAATATTCCTAGAAATTTTTGATAGATTTCAATAATTTGAAGGGATTTTTAGGATCTTAGGGTATTTTTTAAACTTTTAAGGCACTTTCAAGAGCTTTTAATTTGAAATATTTTAGGGAATTTTAAAAGATACCAAGAAATTATTATTAATTAATTTCAATAATTTGAAGGGATTTCAAGGCATTTACAATATTTTAGGATTTTATAAGATTTACCCAGCATTTTAATGATTTTAAGGGATTTTAAAGCTCACAATGTATTTTAATACATTTTCCAAGAAATATCATCATAGAATTTCACGGGATTTTATAATATTTTAGTGGATTTCAAAGAGTTTATTCGCGAGAAGTGAGGTATTTCGTAGAATTTCAAAGGATTTGATATATTTTAGGAAATCTTAAAAGATTCCAAGTAATTTTTTAATGATTTCAATAATTTTAAGATATGGAACGATTTTACAGGACCTATAAGGTTTTAAGATATTTTAAAAGCTCTCACGGGATTTTAAAAGGTTTCCAAGGATTTGAATGATTCTGAGGGATTTTTGTCGCTCTCAATATATTTTAATAAATTTTCCAGGATTTAAGCAAATATCGCCAGATCTCATAGAATTTCACGGGATTTAATAATATAGTACTGGATTTTAAAGTCTTCAAAGATTTGAAGAGTTTTGAAATTAGCTTTTGGAATTTACCCTGAATCCTTATTAATTTATCCTGAATTCTTTTAAATTCTTTGGAATTCAATTGAATTTTTTTAATTCAATTGATAAAATGATCAAAGTTTTTGAAATATTTTAAGATATTTTTAAAAAATTCTTTGCATTTTCTAGAGTTTGTTAAAAATGTCAAGGAATTTCAAAAGTTTTGAAATATCTCAGCACTCTTTAAAATATTCCCAGCAATTGTTTATTTATTTAAATAGTTTGAAGGGATTTTAAAGACTTTGAAATATTTTAGGGTATTTAAAAAGATTCCAATGCATTCTCAAGAGATTTAAACAATTTTAAGGGATTTCCAAAGGGTTTTAAGAATTTTAAGGGATTTTAATAATTATTTCCAATTCATTTTAATTATTTTGTAATAATTAATCACTTTTTTGGTTAGAAATTAGTAGGGTTGCAAAGATGTGAAGAAATTTTCAAATGTTTTTTTGCAAATCATTTGGAATTCGCCCTGAATTCGTATTAATTTAAATTGAATTCTTATAAATTCACTCAATTCTACTCAAGCCAATGTTAAAACTTACCTTAAATTCTTAGGTAATTCATCAAATTCTTTTAAATTGTCTTTAATTTGTCTAAACTCATTTCAAACTTACTCAAATCATCGAATTCTTCTCATTTTCCCTAAATTCCTGTAAATTCACTCAAATTTTACAGAAATCAATGGATTTTTTTGATTTTTTAAATTATTTTCAAATCATTTGAATTCTGTTTTGATTATAAATTAGTATGGTTTCAATGATTTGAAGAGGTTTGAAATTTGTGTTTAATTCTCCTTGAATTTTTCTAAATTCCCCTTGAATTTTTGTAAATTCATCTTGAATTTTTATGAATTTCATTGAATTCTTTTCGATTTTTTGTAATTCACCTTGAATTTATATGAGTTTCATTGAATTCTTTTCGTTTTCCTTAATTTTTTTCTAAATTCATTCTAATTTTACGGAAATCAATGGAATTTTGTTGATTTTAAAAATGTTTTCCAATGCATTTGAATTCTTTCGAATTTAAATTCCATTGTTTTGTAGTCTTGCGAATTTATCCTGAATTTGTTACCCTTTGAGGGCGAAAAAAGTACCCTATGAGCGTGGCAGAAAGTACCCTTTGGTCCCTATATTTTATCCCATAGGGACTGTGAGGTCTGTAATTTAGAAATCTCCATTATAATGTAGGATGGGATGGGACGCTTTTACTAACTTAAAAATGCCTTTTCAGGTCCTAGCAGTAGTTATAAGGACAGGATTCAACACCAGTAAAGGAGGATTGGTGAGGTCGATTCTCTACCCACCACCAGTGGACTTCAAGTTCGAACAGGACTCCTACAAATTCGTAGAGATGCTCGCCTGCATCGCTAGTATTGGAGTCATTTACACGATTATAACCAAATCCATGCGAGGGGTTCCCGCTAGAGACATAACCCTAGAAGCCTTGGATCTCATCACAATCGTAGTACCACCAGCTTTACCTGCTGCCATGACGGTTGGACGTTTGGTAGCCCAGAGTCGATTAGAAAAAAATCGAATCTACTGCACTAGTCCTCGAACGATCAACGTTTCAGGTTCGCTTGATTGTGTCTGCTTTGACAAAACTGGTACTTTAACAGAAGATGGTTTAGACATGTGGGGTGTGGTCCCCATATCTTCTAGAAAGTTCCAACATCCAGTGAAAGAAATTACAACTTTACCATTGAATGATGTGCTTATCGGAATGGTGACTTGTCATGGAATCACGATTATTGACGGACAACTAGTGGGTGATCCACTCGATTTGAAGATGTTTGAATCCACCTGCTGGACGCTAGAAGAGCCTGACGTATCAGACACGACGAAATTTTCCATGCTTTTCCCAACAGTTGTTCGCCCTCCAGCAGGATCTAATTTGCTTGACAAATCCTTGAGTGAAGTGCCGGTCTCACCCATGAGGCACAACTCCGCTAATTCTGAAGTGGCAGAAAATATCTCATTGACTAATATGGACAGTGCTTTCACTGATTCCACAGTTGACTTGGCTGATCAGGGATTGGAAATTGGTATCGTTAGGCAGTTCCCCTTCACGTCGAGTCTCCAGCGCATGAGCGTCATCACTAGGACACTAGGAGCCAATCATTATGATCTTTACTGCAAAGGCAGTCCGGAAATGATATTTAGTCTTTCAAAACCAGAATCCAGTAAGTTATTTATAACACTAAAGGCCCTGGCACGCTTGAATGCAATCATCAACGCTCACGATCTACGCGACTCACTTTGGTACGCATTTTTGTGATATGCTAAGTGAGGCGCACCTATCTCGCTCCCTCTAATGCATACACTGACGCTAATTTAGTTTTGCGTTTGAGCATGCCAAGGTCTTAACATGGAGACTATCCGAGTCTTCGAGAGTAATCTAAGATCTTAACCGATCGAAATGCCAAGTTCTACTTCAACTAATGATTTTTAAATTATTTTTCAGTACCACCAGATTTTAACAGTGTTCTACAAGAGTACACTTCCGAAGGATACCGCGTGATTGCTCTAGCGCACAAGTCCCTAAACCGTCTGACGTACGCAAAGGTCCAGCGAGTTGTTCGAGAAGTTGTCGAAGCTGACTTGACTTTCCTGGGCTTCGTGATACTTGAGAATCGACTGAAACCCGAAACAATGCCTGTGATATCCGCTCTTAATGCAGCTAGTATCAAAATTGTTATGGTTACTGGTGACAATATGCTAACCGCACTATCCGTAGCTAGAGATTGCGACATGCTGAAGCCAGGAATGCCTGTTATAGCGGTGGCCGCAATCTCGCAACAAAATCAAACTAAACCTCAGGTATACTTCACTAGAAGCGATAGCCAAAATAGCCCGATGTCTCCCAACGGTCAAGGGGATCTCAGCGAAATGACCGACATAAATAGTGTCGTTAGTCTGGAAACTATTGAGAGCGGTTCTTTCACGAATCATCAGACTGGGAATGATTTGAATTATCTTTCCGACAAGTAAGTATTAATAAATTTTGAAAAATAGATGTTGATGCTTCATTTCGACAGGATCCAAAAACTAAGAAACGATTCTTTGGTGTTACACGAATCTGTAAGGTTCACTTTTCTCATTAACATAATTCATAGTAGATGCATCAATTATGATAATTAAAAGTTGATGCAAGAAAAATAGAAGACTCATTTATTTCAGACTGAAAAATCGTCAGTGCTTCCTCTCTGAGGAAGCAAAGTGATCATCAAATAAGCACCATTCAATTGTAAATACAAAGTAGAAACACAAGAGATCGAATTCACAGCTTTTTAAAAAAACTTTTGCTCTAGAACATTTTCAAAATGCAGTGCAGGTGTTGAAGTTTAAAAATATTCAAACCTCTTCTGTTCATTTAAGCATTTTTTGAAGTTCTGTATTTTAAAGTTATATGCAGCAATGGACTAAATGACGCTATTTTTTCGTATTCCATTTAATAGTTGCAGATCAAAATTGTTTAAAACAATAATTAAACCCTCATTAGATTCAGAAAAATGTACAGATCAATATGGTATTTATCAGAATCGGCTCAAGGATGCCGATTTGTTAAACCTACTTTAGTTTGGTACGAAACTCCAACCGTAGATTTAAGATTTTTGATGTAAATATTTGAACTGGGTTTAGAATACAGAAACTGTTCTTCTGCCTTTCAGGGTTTATCATTCGAAGAACAAATATGTCTTCGCAATGACTGGAAAGACTTGGGCTATGATCAAACAATATTATCCAGAGTTGATACCAAAATTGGTGACAAGGGGGGCAATCTTTGCGAGAATGTCTCCTGACCAGAAGCAACAACTTGTTCAAGAACTGCAGGCTTTAGGATATTACGTAGGTTAGTAAATTAAACATCTTGTATTTTACTAAACGAGCAAACGTTCTGATCAGAAAAATTCTTAAAAGGTACATAATTACAGGCCTCACAGCCTGGTCCCTATATCCCCTATTGTACCCTATATTTAGATAAGGTCCCTAAAGTACCCTATTTTCAAGATTTGGTCCCTATAGTACCTATTTGCAGCCTGTAATGCAACTTTAAAAAAATGTATAATAAGATTAAAGCTTCCAAGAGTCAGGGATTTAAAAGAAAGTAACAATTCAGGGAATTTCTGTAAGAAGTAACTAAAAAATAATCAGGGCTGTCACTATTAGTCACTTTTTTTCTCAAATCACTTTGTAGTCTTTTTTCTAAATAAAAACATCACATTAGTCACTTGTCTTTCAATAAATTAAATCCTGGGTTAATCAGTATTCAATTCAGGTCTATACCTATTTCTGAATTGTCTTGAATCATTTTGAAATATTTTAGGGTATTTTTAAAGACTTCGATAAATTTTTAATAGATTTCAATAATTTGAAAGATTTTATGGGTATTTTTAAAACTTCTAAGGCATTTTCAAGATCTTTTAATCTGAAATATTTTAGGGAATTGTAAAAGATTCCAAGGAATTATTAATTAATTTCATTAATTTGAAGGGATTTCAAAGTATTACAGGGCCTATAAGGTTTTAAGATATTTCAAAAGACTTCACGTTATTTCATAAGATTTCCGAGGATTTCTATTATTTTAAGGGATTTTAATAGCTCAAGATATTTTAATCAGTTTTCCAGGATTTCTGTAAATATCATCATAGAATTTTATAATATTATAGTGGATTTTAAAGAATTTATTCACGATTTATTCTCATTAAAAGATTCCAAGGAATTTTTAGTTGATTTTAATAATTTGAAGGGATTTCAACGACCTTAAAATATTTTAGTATATACAATTTTCTAGAATTTTGGAAGATATGAAATGATGTTACAGAACCTTTAAGGTTTCAAGATATTTTAAAAGAGTCCACGGGATTGGTTGGAAGGGTTTTTTAATGCTCTTAATTTATTTGATTAATTTTTCCGAAATTTATTCAAGAGAAGTGAGGTATTTTGTAGGATTTGAAGAGTTTTGAAATTATTTTTTGGAATTCACCCTGAATGCTTATTAATTTATTCTGAATTCTTTTAAAATCTTTTGAAATTTTTCAATTCATTAGAATTCTTCTAAATTTACTTAATTTTTTTTAACGTTTAAAATGTTTTTATTTAATTGATCCTGAGCATCAATTGATAAAAGGATTTGAAATATTTTAAGGTATTTTTCCAAATTCCTTAGCATTTTCAAGAGCTTTACAAAATTTCAAGGGATTTCAAAAGATTTTAAAGGATTTGAAATATTTTAGACTATTTTAAAATAAGAGAAAGGCATTTTTAATTGATTTTAGTAATTAATGGGATATCAAAGGATTTGAAATATTTTAGGGTATTTTAAAAGATTTTAAGGCATTTTCAAGAGATTTAAAGAGATTTAAAAATTGTAAGGTATTTTAATATTTTAATGTATTTCAAAGAATGTATTCACAACAAGTGACGGATTTCGTAGGGTTTCAAAGATTTGAAGAATTTTCAAAAATTTTCTTTGGTTAGAAATTAGTAGGGCTTCAAAGATTTGAAGATTTGAATTTTTGTTTGAATTCACCCTAAATTCTTTGGAATTCTCTTCAATTTTTTTAATTTACTTGAATTCTTCTAAATTAACTCAATTCTTTTTAATTCAATGGATTTTTAAAAATCTTTTTAAAGTTTTTATTTGATTGATCCTAAATTCTTTTAACCTCATCCTTGAATTCTTAAGAATTTCATTAAATTCTTTTGAATTCCCTTGCATTTTTCTAAGCTCATTTCAAATTTACTGAATTGAATTAAGTTTATTCATATCTTTAAATTGTTTTCAATTCATTTGAATTTTTTAATTCACCTTGAATTTTTGTGAATTCCATCGAATTCTTCTCGTTTACCTTTTTAATTCCTGTAAATCCATTCCAATTTTACGGAAATCAATGGACTTTTTTTTTATTTTAAAAATGTTTTCCAAATATTTGAATTCTTTTAAATTTAACTTGAATTGTTCTTAAATTTTATTAATTTATCCTGAATTTGTTACCCTTTTAGCGTGAAAAAAGTACCCTATGCGCGTGATAAAAAGTACCCTTTGGTCCCTATATTTTATCCCGTAGGGACTTTGAGGCCTGTAATTATGAAAATAGTGTTTTTTGAGATGGTTAGTATCCCTTCATAGTTTTTCCGCAAGAGGTCATCTCAACTTTAAAAAATATGGAAAATACTAAGGATTTCTTTACAAAAATCAAGATAGAATATCATTAGTTATTAAAAAATCGGCAATGATTCACAAGATATCATCAAGTTTTAGAAATATTAAAAAGTTGTTAAAATGTATGTCTATGTATGTTAATGGACTAAGATATCCAATGAATATCTTGAAGATATCTGCTGGATATACGGAAATTTCTATACCCGTGGAATCCTGGGATGTTTTTTTGGAAGTTTCGGAATATTTACGATAAATATCTTAATATTCAAGAAACGTCCAAAACCATCCCGGGATATCGTAGGGATATAGAAATTTCCATCTTGATGGGATATCGCCCAATATAGTTTGTTCTTCGTGAAGTTATGTAAAAAAACAAATGGTAAAAATAAGTGACTTCTGAAAATACAAGGACACCACTACTGCGCCCAACCGCCCAATTATTATTCAATGGAATCAATTCACATTAAATTCTAGCAATCTATATTGATTTCTAAAAACTCACATTTAATTCTAGGTAGCAGTACAAATTTAATTCTAGTGATCCAAATTTAACTCTATTAGTTTACATTACAAATAATTCAGCTTGAACTCTAACAATCTGTGTTGAATTTTATAGTGTTCTTTAATGAATTCTAGCAAGTCAAATTAAATTTAACTAAATAAAGATTTATTTCTAGCAATGAAAAATGAATTCTAGTAATTTTGAATCTACTTAGTTGAATTTTAACGTGAATTCAGTTAAATTAAAGATCATATAAATTTAATATTGATTCAAGGCCATATTTTCGAGAGTAATATGGAAAATATTCTTCTTCTGAAAATCATCTTGTGATTGCATCTCCAATTGTCAATATCCATAAATTCTAAATCAATCAATTTTAATTTTTACAGCAATGGTCGGCGATGGAGCCAACGACTGTGGAGCCCTAAAGGCAGCACACACAGGAATATCCCTATCAGATACCGAGTCATCAGTGGCATCTCCCTTCACCAGTCGAGAAACCAACATCTCCTGTGTCCTAACAGTGATTCGAGAAGGACGAGCCGCTCTAGTAACCTCCTTCGGAATCTTCAAGTACATGGCTGCCTACTCCCTCATCCAATTCGTTTCAGTGATGCTCCTCTACGGAATTGAATCCAACCTAACTGACTTTGAGTTCCTCTACATAGACCTCCTCATCATCTCGATTTTCGCCTTCTTCTTCGGCAGAACCCAGGCCTACGACGGACCGTTAGTCAAAACGCCACCCTTGAACAGTCTCTTCAGCACCACTCCAATCATCAGCCTCTTTATCCAAATCCTATTGGTCTCTTTCTTCCAATACATCAGCCTCTGGCACCTTCGACAAATGGAATGGTTTGAACCTTTCCATGTATCCGCTACTGACAAAGACGATGTCGCATCTCTGGAGAACTACACCATCTTCATCATCAGCTCCTTCCAGTATATCATGATCGCTGTCGTCTTCTCCAAGGGTCCCCCCTACAGAAAATCACTCTTTACTAACTTCGGACTACTATCAGCCTTCATCCTCCTGACCCTCTTTTCAACCTACCTAGCCGTCTACCCCTTCGACTGGCTCCGAGATCGGTTTGAACTCCTTATCCCTGCAGATATGACCTTCCGCTACATTCTCGTCGGCTACGGAACCGTGAACTTCATTCTCTCCATCCTTGTGGAGCACTTCTTCGTGGAGTACCTTGTCTTCGGAAAACTGAGATATCTCTGGTTCAATGTCGACAAATCCAAGCGGAAGTACCTTGCCATAGAGAGGGACATGGCTCGGGATTTAAAATGGCCTCCTCTCTCCCAAGAACCTCTGCCGGAAGCAGCTCCTGATATACTTATCAGGCAAAATGTCACCGAGATCAAAATTGAAAAACGGATTCCTGAACCTTACGTCCCACCGAGTGTTGGCTTCCTCAATAGTCCTGCGAGTGCCACTTTTAAGAGGTTCGGATCAGCGAGAGAAGTGACCTTGAATCCTCGATCTCTTTTCAATGATAGAAGAAATACTGTTTCGATGCAGACTGTTCCTTGCTTTGAGGATAAGGATTTGACTCTGAAGCATCAGCAGTTGGAGCTTGATGTGAAGAGGAGACATAATTCTGAGTCGGAAAATGGGATTAATCGGTGTGAGAGGCCTTCCAAGGTTCATAATACCAATCCAATTGCTACTTTACCAAGGAATTCTGTGACTGGTCAGCAGCAGAAACTTAGGGAATTTAAGGATGTTCTGGTGCACAACAGCGAAGACACTAAATTTAGATCCAATACTCAGAGTGTCCTTGAGCTTGATATCCTACCATCCTGAGATCCGGTGTCGCTCAGATTTCCGACTGATGAAAGAATCTGGTCACAATTTCGACAATGGTGCTATCATGCCCTGCTCGTCCCTCTCGAGCTTCACTTGTTCTATCAAGATTGCATTTATCGAGCCAGGGTACCTCTTGTTGTCAGATTCTGGTTTTTTTGTTAGCGGAGACACGAGCCAGGAGTTTGGGACGCATTAATATTCCCCAAATTCCATTTGACCTAAGTTTCATTTGACCAAAAATTAAGTTGACGAACAGTCATTTCTAACCGTTTTTATTTTTCCGAATTCACAAGCGATATTAGGTCTATTTGTCGTAACTATCAGTTATCATAATTTCTATTATGCCGCATTTTTATTTGCTATAATTTTCATTTTTCTGAATAACCTAATATTAAAATATTACACGAATCGACAGTTGTCATGATTCTTACATCACTGCATTGGCATGTGAACATTCGGAAAAATGAAAATTGTGGGAAATAAAAATTTGGAAAAATAGAAATTGGATAAAACGTAAATTAGGAAATTCGAAAATATTAAAATTATGCAAAATGTGGATTCGGTATAATAGAAATTATGATAACTGGTAGCTAGGATAAATTGAGATCATGTGAGTTGACAATTAGAAAAAAATAACAATTATGACTAATAACTTACATTGATTTCTAGCAATTAAAATTAATTTATAGCCATTCAAATTGATTTATAAGATTTGAAATTCAATTCAAGCACTTAAAATCGATTAATGGCAATTTAAATTGATTTTTAGCAATTCTGATTGATTTTTAATCTTGATTGATGTTTGGGAATTCATATTGAATTCTAGCAGTTAGAATTGATTCTCGAAATTCGCATTGACCTACCAGTTGATATAAAATTCTAGAAATTTATATTTATTTTTAACCATTTATATGGAATTCTACTAACTCACATTAAACCATAGAAATTCACGTGGAATTCTAGTCATTCACGCTCAATTAGAGCAATTCACGCGGAAGTTTTTATTGTGTTCTAACAATTCCAATTGATTTCTGGTAGTTCACATTGATTTTTAGCAATTATAATTTCACTCAGTGAAGTGGATATGATGACAAATGGCGATTCGTGTAAATCAATATTCGATTACGTGGAAATCCGAAAAAATTAATGTTATGGCAAAAAAACATTTATAAAATGTAAATTAGATAAAATGGAAATTAGAAAATATTAAAATTATGCAAAATAAGGATTTCGGCATAATAGAAATTAAATTGACAATTCGAAAAAATAAAAATGATGACAAATGGTTGTTCGGCAATTTGATTTTCAGTCAAATGAAACTTAGGTTAAACAGAATTTGGGGAATATTCATGGACCAAAGGAATTTGTATATATTACATCCATACATATATGTTATTGTTGTTAGTCTCCTTTTTTTTAAATAGAGTCTTTTTAAATTAGAGGTATCGATTGCACCTTAGTAAATTTTACTGCCTTTGATTTTACCTCAATTGGCATGAATTCTTGATAGTGAAGTGAAATCTACTACGGTGTGAGCTACTTCGCGGAGTCCCCTTTTTATTAGTATTGCAATTGCCCTCCCGAGAAAGTATTATTATTATTGTTTATCTAGAAGAAAGTTATTTTTGACGTGACTCTTTATAGACATAACGATAGATGCCTGTTTGTTTTTGAAATATTTTCTACCCTTCATAGGCCTGGTGCCGAATTGTTAGTCTGGGTCTACTGGGATCAGCTCAGCCCTGAATAAATTAATAAAATAAGTCTGTATGTTGAGAGGATTGGTTCATTTTGCTAGAAGCGTATTCACTAGATTAAAGACTTAATCACTCTAGTGATATATCAGTTTATAGAACAATTTAAAAAAGGTTATATTACCTATTTATACAAAATAAATAATGGAAATAATCTCTTAAAATTTTGAAGATTTCTATACCTGTGTACCTTTATCAAAAAATCTATTGATACTAAAAAGTGAAATGAATCAAGCTTCCTATAAAGTTTAACCAAACGTTTTGAAGCTTTAAATATTTATATAATATATATAATATTATCAAATATTTAACAATATGGGCTATGTTGACCCCAGCAGACACAGCGGACGGAAAAAAGTACTTTTTAGGTTGATGAGAAAATGTATTATCTCTGGTTCCGGTTGTCGGAAAAACAACATATGTATAGGAAACGTTTAGCAAATAATATTATAACGAAATATATAATTATATATGTATATTAAAAAGAGACGTCAGCGAAGTTTTACAATTTGCTGATCGTCGCTCAAGCACGTGGAGAATTAGGTAAATTTATTATACAAGATTAATGTGTACTTATACACGCAAATGTATACTTAATCGTATCACCAAGCACTGATGGTGACGTCATGGATTTATGTTGAGGAGTAGCGATTGTCGAATAAAGTATATTTGTAACGCAACTCCAATTTTTCTGAGTTTATATATTCATTGAAATACCCCCCTTTGCAGACTACTGAATTGCTTATGCATGCTGGAAGTTTATCGATTTGGGAGGAGAACTTTGGCAATTTCAACTTTGCTCAAGTTTCCAGTTCGTGGAGCAAATTTGTTATTGATTTCTCGAGATTCTCGCGTTAGGGGAAAAGTTAGCTTCCATTAGGTAACTGAGTTTTGATAGTTAACGTATTATTATTATGTACTACTTTCGAAGAAAATATTTTACTAACATTTAATCACAAAGTAGTTTTCTTTTTTTTTGATAGGATTTCTAAAATAACTAAATACGAATGAGACTTATTCAGTAAATATGATTTCCTATACTCTAGTTTTAATTCATGAATTAAATTATTTTTTTTAAACATCTTATTTTGTTTGGGTCATAAAATGAGAGACCAAAAAGTTCACTTAGCACTTTAAATCATTTATTGTTTAGTAAGATATAAATTCGGACCAAGCAATTATAATATATTCCTAGCTGTCTACGCAACCTGGG
>CAKNWT010051954.1:0-16749 GCA_932066315.1 Andricus coriarius | reverse complement strand
ACACTCGCATGTGGAAAATCGTCATTTGTTTTCCACATGCCAGTGTCTCGCTTACTCTAATTCCTTCACATTCACGCTTCTTGAGGAGCAAGAAAGACAGATAACCTACGTTCCGCCGGGCCTGATCCAGGTGTGTCAAACCCAGCTTCGTCGAGGATTGTTAGTTTCAAATGAGCATTTGCTACCCGGTAAAAAGAAACTAATTGAGGAGAATTGAGATGAATTTCTAGGAGCCTTCGTGAATCTCGCTTTGCGACAATCTCGAATTGGAGCAAGTCGTAAATTCTTGCAAATTTGGAAATAAGTCATTTAATCTTCAAATCTGCTATCCGTCCAAATTCGGAGCAAATTTTTTAGGGGACCTAATTCGTTTGAATCTGTCAGCACGAATTAATTTCAGTGTCAAACAACTCATTTTAATTCGCGAGATTTAAAATGAAGCTCCAATTCACCTGAATTCGTCAGCGCGAATGCAGATAAAGGCTCGCCTATTCAATCGGATTCGCAAGCTATAACCAACGCGCTGGTCATAAAGGATCCGTTCTAAATAAATATCAATGAGTCCCGTAGATTAGTGGTCGCCCTCTGGACTTATACACTTGAGATCGCTGGTTCGAGTCTCGAGGCATGCAATTTTTATCAACTTTTTTTCGAAATGACCTTGACCAAGTAATAAAACGTATTGAAACGCATTCAATTCGCCTTGGCTCAATTCGTTTAAGCGAATCAGAAAGCGGAATTCAGGCGAATTCAAAAATTTTTATTGGCCGCAATTCGCCCCAATTAGTTTCTTTTTACTGGGTACTCCCTGATCATTATCTGACCGTCACATCGACCTTCGGTTGAAATTTAATGATCCAGGTGTGTCAAAAACATCTTCCTCAAGGAGTATTGGTTGAAAATTAACATTTTCTACTCCCTAATCATCACCTGGTCGTCATGTCGACCTTGGGTTAAAACTGAGTGATCCAGGTGGGTCAAAAACATCTTCCTCGTGAACTATTGGTTTCAAGTGAACATTTGCTACTCCCTGGTAATTGCCTGACGGTGAAGTCAACCTATTATTAAAATTTAATGATTCAGGTATATCTAACCCAACGTCCTCGAGGAAGTCAGGTTTCGGATGAACATTTCCTATTTCCTGGTTATTCCCTGATCATCACGAAGACCTTCGGTTGAAAATTCATTTAATTTATGATTGGGAAAGGTTTAATTTTCTTTTCTTTTTCATGTCAGAATCAATGTCATTACAGTTATCTTAATTACTGGAAACATGATTATCTAACTGTCCCGCCGAACTGCTTTTAAAACTGAGTGATCCAGGTGTGTTAAACCTATCTTTCTCGAGGAATTTTGGTTTTAAATTAACATTTTCTACACCCTGATCATTACTTGATCGTCCCGTCGATCTGAAATTAAAAGAAAGTAATCTAATTGTTGCAAGCTGATTTTCTTAGAGAAAGTTAGGCTTTAGTTGAACGTATGCTTTTTCTGATCATCCTTGCCTACCTTGTGCACCTGCAGTTGAGTTAAGATAATTTTTGATGCATTCTGAATAATATGTAAATATGCTCGTAGGCAAGTGAAATAGTCTCGATGTTTGATATTTAATAAGAAATGTATATCAACTAATGCATAACGATAAATAAATACAAAACTTATATATTATTTTAAATTTGCAAACCCAAATGAAGACCAATCACGCTTTGAAAGTTGTAAACATTGGCTTTTTTGACTATCTTTTTTTTATCATACAATTTCAATCTGTCATGCTAATGTGCCATTGAGCAGCTCTGTTCATGAGTTTTTTGAATATGACGAAGAGAAGGACGAATCCACTTGTATTTCGGAAGATTGCTCAGTAAAAATCATTATGAGAAAAACGTTCTTCCTTTTTTCAGTCAGAAACATGTAGCACTTATTTATTTTTATATACTAGAACTTGTGCCCCTTAAGAGCACACTAATTGCCTTTCCTTTGGAAAAAAGTCGGTTCATTTTTCAACATTTTGTTATAGTTTTCACAGAAAATCTTTTACAGAAAATTCCAGTAAATTCAATACCAATGATACAATTTTTTTCATTTACATACTTAAAATTCTTTCAACTTGGTAGATCATTTTTCTCATTAACAAAATATGTCTGGACGCGCATGGAATTGTCCGACATTGTACATTTAACACTTTTTTAACTTTTAAAGAAACTTCAACTATACATTTTCAAGGTATTTCCGAATGAACTATTCATAGAAGTAGAATTAAATACTATTTGAATTTGATTCAAATTTTCTATAAGATTCAATTTACCACATTTTCTGGACATATTTGCCACATAAATGTACTAAATTATTTTATTTTTATGTCATAATTTAATTTTCAAACTTCAACAGTAAGTTAAAAAAATTGAAAAGATATATTAAAAATTCATTTTTTGGTTGAAGATTCTTTATTTTAGTTAAAAATTAATTTCTTTACTTGACAATTTAACTAATTTGTTGAAAATTCGTTGTTTTTGTGGAAAATTAATTTTTGAACTGAAAATTCACCTATTCTATCTTTGGTTTAACATTGATATTTTTTGATAGGCATTTAATCTTCTTGGTTGCAAATTCATGTGTTTGGTTAAGAATTTAACTATTTCGTTGAAAATTTATTTGTTTTGTTAAAAATTTTCCTGTTTTTGATAGAAAATTCATCTTTTAGGTAGAAAATTCAACTATTGTGTTAAAAATTATTGTTTTTTTGTTGAAGATACATTATTTAATTTAAAACTTAATACCGTGGCTCAGACGATAGCGCGACGAACTTCCATGCAGGAGGTCTGGGGTTCGATCCCTGAGCCGGGTACCAATGGAAATTTTTCTATGTACTTCTACCGGGGCTTCGGTGGTTCGGAACCCACCTTAAACTGTAGGTCTCATCAGAAAAAGCTGGTAACTTACCAAGGATAAATGGGCTCTTTCGAGGGCCTAACCTTGAAAGTCTAAGCCGATTTTGAGAAGACTCGAAAATGAGGCAGCGCTTCGAATTCATCTGTTTGGTTGAAAAATTATCTGTTTTGTTGAAAATTCTTTTTTTTTGTTATTGAAAATGAATTCTTTTCGACAGAAAATATAGCTGTTTGATTTTTTTAGAAAATTGATATTTTTAGTTGAGAATTCACTTCTCGTCTTTTTTGGGTTAAAAATTCAATTATCGTGATTTTTTAGATCCTCTGGTAGAATCTCTTGGCGAAGAAAAATTGTTATATTGATAAATGAACAGAATGGAGTTAAAGAAATTCTGATACGTTGTTTTGATATCATTTGAGATAATTTTTTTTTCCTGGAATGAGAAGAAAGTTAATAAAAGTAGACGAGAAATGAATCATAATAATTAAAACATTCAGGTAGAGCTGATAAGCTATCAATTTAATTTTTGATTTTTTAATTTTTAACATAACTTTTATTTGATTTTCCAAATTCGAATAATCAATAGTATTATTTAACTTTTACATACTTCGTCATCACCAAAGGTCTAATTATTTTTGAAAATGAGCATCACCTTTATATTGAGAATGATTATTTTTAATATATATTTTGAAAACAAAATTTTCGATTTTATCTCCAACTACGAACTATCTGCGAAAATTAAAGATAATCTGATGAGGGAATCGGTCTGATTCCGAAACGTCATTGTTTTTTACAAATTTCTGAATAAATGGTCTGGAAGAAGTCGACGAAATAAGGTTTTTTCCTTAAAACTTCCTAATTAATATTTCCCAGACGTTAAATCAAGAATATTACATCCTGAAATTTCTATTCGTAAGATGACCAACTTATTGCAAGAAGATCATAAGAACATCTTCGCCGAGGAAGATATGGCCATCAGCGATATGGAAGAAGACCATATGTGGAAGAAGTTGTTGAAAAGTCGGACGGAGAAGATTATTTGATAGAAGAGAATAGAATATATAGGTAGAATAGAGAATAGCATCCTGAAGAATGCCAGCATGAATTTATAAATCTCGAGGAAATTGATGATGGCAAAGATTAAATTTTAAGCTGTGTGCGAAGTGGCGTTCACACTTTGCAAGTATCAGTATGGGACGTCTTGAAGACAAAAATTATGAAGCAACTCTGAATAAGGTAAATTTCATTAATAAAAAATAGTTTCGTTTGCGACAAACGGAACTGAGAACTTAAATTCCCCAACTTGGCTTGATTTTAACTGTCTCAAAAAGCATATTACTGACATAACTCTCCATTTCTGACTTTAAAAAGCAAACAGAAGAAGAAAATTCTACTACAAAACTTCCCCGAATAAAACTTGCTTCGGGTGAAGAAAAATAAAATATATTATATTATATCATAACTCGTAATATAATAATGAATAGATAATATGAAGCTAACTATGGTCCGCTCTCTATAAAAATTTAAGTAATTTCGTATAGAAATTTTAAAAACTTATTAAAAAAAGATTTTTATATGGCAGGAATTATAGCCCAAAAAAAGAGTTCAAAAAAAAGGTTAGTTTTTTCATGAAAAAAAAAATTTAGATCGTTTAAAGACCATTCACGGCGATGTGAAGAAATCCCAAGAAAATTGTGAAATTAATAATTTGCATACGTTTAAAATCGTTCTCATAACCAAGAATATTTTCCCTTTAAAAAATTCTACCATTATAATAATCAAAGCATGATACTCATAAGTATAATTGAATATTTCTTTCTAAGATTTGTCATTCCATCCTTACTATAATTAATACTTTTAATCTAAATCTGAGACCGTTTAACGTTTCTATATAGATTTAAAATTCTAGTTGCTAAATTTTTAACGTTTGTCTTTTAATTGTTTAAGTTAAAACATTTAACTTTGCAGATTGCAGTCTTCTGTCTCCGGTTTAGAAATTTTTAATATGTTTTAGAATGTTTCAGCTTCAAGTTTTAATTATAATAATTAATTCATAACATTTTTTATTTAAATTTATAAAATTGTATATAAATTCATTATAATAAATAATGTTGTAAGTTGAAAGAATATGAACTTTTATTGCACACGGTAACATATTCTAGTTTTGAATCGAAAAATTGACGATGATCCCTGATATTAGGGTCGGCACATCTATAGCATTATTTTTTTCTCGACAGGCACGAAAAGCAGTGAAGGTGCTTCATACTGAAACATATAGTACTTCTTTTAAACGATATAATATCAGTAAACCAGTTTTAGACGCCCCTACACGATGGGGTACAACTGATGACATGCTTGAGTCGCTAATTGCTGCAAAGCAATTTTACACAGATTTCAATTCTACGCGTAAGGATCTTAAAATCCCGGACGCAACTTGGAAGAGAATTGAAGATTGCCTGGCTGCATTAAAGCCTGTCGAAATTGCAATTGTGCACCTTCAGGCCGAACAACTCCATCCAGGAGATTTTTATGGTATGTGGCTTGAATGAAAACTGAGGCTGGGCAAAGTTGTCACACGATTTGCTCGAGCTCTGCTTGCATCTATGAAAATAAGGGAAAAGATGCTGCTGGAAAACGATGCGCTGCGCTGTTAGCTTCCATTTACTTGGACCCTCGGTACATTTCTTTTATATGTACAAAAGAAAATGTAGAAGCTGAAGTTAAGTACGCAATATGCTAAAGCAATTATGGGTCCGATTATAAAAGCGCGATCAGAATGCAGATAATCAAAACGCGTCCACTGCGCATGGAACAGAAGATCAAGCAAAGCAGGTAAAGTACCTTATGCGTTTATAGACTAAAAGATATATTTTTTGCAAAGTAACTTCATGTTATTAAATTTTTTTTTTAATAATAATATTAGAAATTTTCTAAAGTTTCTAAAAAGACAATTTGAAATTAAATTACAAGAATTTAGATTGATGAAAGAAGAATATAGTAGTGATGATATCCTTGAGGCAGAACTAGCAAAGTTCAACCAGCAACGATTATTTTCTGAGAAGGATAATGTATCTGCAATCAACATCCAAGAACTACTGCTTGATTTCCGAAAAATAGCTCCCTTAAGGAGAAAAGACTGTCTCTTAGAATTGTGGGAAGTTGAAAAATTGAAGAGACTGACTTTTTTCAGGATTAAAGTTAATTTTTTCTGATATCAGAGGAAACTTGACTCTAGGACTAATCGAGTATATTTTATTTGTTCGCACTAACGGACTGTAGAAGAAGAAGAATACAAATGAGAAAAGAACAAAATTATCAATAAGAGACAAGCAAACCAACCAGACTACAGATAAATAATTTAAAAAGCATTTCAAGTTTGTTTACAATATGTACAATTGTACATTATATTTTCAATGTCGCCGTCCCTCGCATCAGAAAGTTTTACCAAGCACTGTCTTTAAAGATTATATTTAAAAACATTAAATTAAATAATCCCCATTGTGCGTTTTACAAATCTTTTTGACACTTACAAAAAGTTTTTAATTGTTTCAGCTTCTTAAAGCAAAAACGTGATTTTAGTCTAAAAAGTCGAGTAAAAAATATTCATTTGAAACCAACATTTCTCGAGGAAGATGGTTTTGACGCACCTAGATCATTCAATTTTAACCGAAGGTCGACGTGACGATCAGGTAATGATCAGGGAGTTGTAAATGTTTATTTAAAACCAACACTCCTCGAGGAAGTTGGGTTTGACAGAACCGGACCATTAGGTATTAATAGGAGATAGTCGTGAAGATTAGGTAATGATCACGAATGATCAAAAGTTCATTTGAAACCAACACTCCTCAAAGAAGATGTTTTTGAACTACTTGGATCATTCAGTTTTAACCGAAGGTTGACATGGCGATCAGGTAATGATCAGGGAGTTGCAATTGTTCATTTGAAACCTACACACCTCGAGAAAGTTGGGTTTGACACACCTGGATCATTAGGTACTAATAGGAGATATACGTGACAATCAGGTAATGGTCAGGGAGTAGAAAATGTTCATTTGCAACCAACACTCCTCGAGGAAGATGTTTTTGACGAACCTGGATCATTCGGTTTTAACGGAAGATGAACGTGAGGATCAGCTTATGATTAGGGGGTAGCAAATGTTTATTTGAAACCATCACACCTCGAGAAAGTTGGGTGTGATACACCTGGATCATTCAGTTTCAACTGAAGGTCGTTATGACGATGAGGTGATGATCAGAGAGTAGCAAATGTTCATTTGCAATCAACACTCCTCGAAAAAGATGTTTCTGACTCACCAGGTTTATTCAGATTTAAATGGAGGTTGACGTGACGATCAGGTAATGAGCAGGGAGTAGTAAATGTTCATTTGAAATCAACACACCTCGAGGAAGTTAGGTTTGAGACACCTGGATTATTAGGTATTAATAGGAGGTAGACGTGACAATCAGGTAATGATCAGGGAGTAGCATATTTTCATTTGAAACCAACACTCCTCGAGGAAGATGTTTTTGACGCACCTAGATCATTCAGTTTTAACCGAAGGTCGACGTGATGATCAGGTAGTGATCAGGGAGTTGCAAATGTTTATTTGAAACCAACACCCTTCGAGGAAGTTGGGTCTGACACACCTGGATCATTACATATTAATAGAAGATAGTCGTGATGATTAGGTAATGATCACGGAATACCAAAATGTTCATTTGAAACCAACACTCCCCGAGGAAGTTGGGTTGGACACATCTGGATATTTAGGTATATACGTGACAATCAGGTAATGATGAGGGAGTAGGAAATGTTTATTTGCGACCAACACTCCTCGAGTAAGATGTTTTTGATCCAATTGGCTCATTCAGTTTCAACCGAAAGTCGTCGCAACGATCAGGTAATGATCAGGGAGTGGCAAATGTTCATTTGCAACCAACACTCTTCGAGGATGATGTTTTTAAGCTACCTGAATTATTCAGTTTTAACCGAAGGTCGACATGACGATCAGGTAATGATCAGGGAGTATCAAATTTTCATTTAAAACCAACACTCCTATAGGAAGATGTTTTTCACCCACCTGGAGCATCCACTTTTATAACGAAGGTCGGTGGGACGATCAGGTAACGATCAGGAAGTAGAAAATGTTCATTTAAAACCCACACTCCTACACGAAGATGTTTTTGACCCAACTGGTTCATTCAGTTTTAACCGAAGGTTGACGTGACGATCAGATAATAATAAGGGAGTAGCAAATGTTCATTTGAAACCAACACACCTTGAGAAAGTTGAGTATGACACACCTGGATTATTCAGGTTTAAACAAAATTTTTAACACAGTAATCTTGATTTCCGTTATGTTTTCTTATATCATAACTATATTTTATTCATTTGAGATATTGTATTGTATACCATAAGCTGTAATTCCTTATTTTGGTTATGATACAATTCATAACGAGTCGCAATGAATTTCGTTACGTTACAGGTGCTGTAACGAAACTTATTTCCAATTTGGTTTCCATATACAAATAACATAACGAAATAGAAACGAAAGTTTCGTTCCATTTGCAATAAAGCAACGTGACGGACCGAAAGTTTCAGTCGGAGCCAGCCATCAGCCAGTACTGGACGAATTGCCGATTATCTGTACTGGTGACGAGTACTGCGCCGAGGTTACCCTTTTTCCAGTATTACTTGTTTAACAAAACGCTAGCCCAGAATTCCCATGTCTACACTTTAAATAGGTCAGAAGGGACCATAAACGATATACGAGAATTCAAGACTATAAAAAAGTTATGAACTTGTTTTTAAAAAATTTCCAATCTTGACTGAAGTCGTGAGTTTCGTAATTTTTAATATTGTTGTCCCGGAGTTCAGTAAGTCGTTTCGATAAAATTTAGTATACAATAAAACAAATATTGTGACACAGTTCCTTCATGTTCTGTTCTGAAGAAACCAGAGTTCTCTCAGAAGAAAATAAAAAATCATAAAGGTACGTGCTCTTAAATAATATTTGAAACTATCAAATTATAATCAATTTTACTGTATAGTGAAGATCGTCCTACACAATGTTTTCACGAAATAAGCAATTTGTCCTTTTTAGAATGTTTAATGTAGCATTATACACAGCATTAAACCTAGCCTTGAAGCTTTCAGAATGAATAGAGAAAACAAAATAGCTGCCACTTTGAAGTTGCTAACTGGTGAATGTATAATGTTGTACTTTTATACAGTAAAAGTGTAGTTTTCCCAACAATTATAACAAAATAGGTTTTACTGCGTTTTGAAACTCACGACTATAAATATGCAAGGTTGCAGAATCTGCAACGATGAGTTTATACTGAGCTTAAGAAACTTACCAAAAGTTAAGTTGCAAGTAACTTTCAGGAACTTTCTTGAGCTTGATCAGGAAAAACTGACTTCGATACTGAGACCTAATTAACTAGATTCGTTACGGAGGAATCAAAATATCTTTTCATTTAATTTCATGCTTCATTCTGATTGATCTAAATGTAAAATATTTTATTTACTTTACGTAACAATTTTTTTTTTATAATGTACTTTGCGAAAGCAGGATTCGACTGGAGGTGTGCAAAAAACTCGAAAGTCGAATTTCGAACTCGTCGAGTCGAGCTCAGCTCGTTCGGTTAAAAGCAGATTTGAGTTTTTAATAGATTTTGGATGCGAAAATTTGAAATTTAAAACTTTTACCTCAAGTTTTTGTTTGGAAATCCAAAAACCCTCTTGGTACCGACTTTTAAAAAATCCGGTCAACTATTGAATTTGTCAAAAACTTGGTCGCAATCTTGTATCCAAACTCTGATATATTTAATAAGCAACCTTAAAACCCCCTCAGTACCGCATGTCATAAAATTTGGTTAACATAATGTCTTGAAACTTTTGAGAGCTGGAGGCCGTTCGGATTCTCGAAAGTTATTGAGTAGCTCGATTGATTCCATTACTCGAATTATCGAGTCAACTCGACCTCGGCTTTACTCAAAACAAACCAACTCAACTCTACTCGAAGTTACGAGCTTTTTGCACACCCCTAGATTTGAGCCAATTTTTTAATAATACGACTTATTCGGAATGCATTCATTTAATATTCATTCTTCAATCAATGTAATGACAATTTAAAAAGTAGGAATAAATCAAATACTTTCGTATCCACCCGAGTAAAAATAATTCGTCTTGGCTACGTTTGAATCCAAGACATAGCCAAGATATAGTCAAGACGTTCTATTAAGTCTCACCCCTGGCCGCAAGCGAGACTTCATTTTTCGTTTATGAATCAAACTCAAGACATCGTCAATAAAAGGCTCCCAAGACCTCCACTGGTCACGAGAACAAAAGGCTCCCAAGACCTCCGAGGGTCACCACTAATCCGCTTTAAATTTTCCAGAATGTTTATATTATTTATCTTTATGGTATTTATTTTTGATCTATTATTCATTTTGTTTAACTTTAATAATTATTATGTTATTTGAATAGCGAATCTAAAAATGGTGTCCATTTCTTACCATCGCCAACTGTTCACTAGATACGTACTTGTAGAAAATGACAGTTTTAATCTTTTTACGGAACATTGTATATTTCTGTAGTTCTTGAGACTGATAGGTTCCGAATTTTTAATTGCCAAATCATTGATTAAAAAATTACAAGTTTTATCAGTTGTAAAATTTTAATCTTTAGCATATTGCAACTGTTTGGTCCCAGTCTAGCTATCTGATTCCTGGAAATAACAGGCCCTGCCGGTGTGGTCCATAGTTTGAAGAGTGCAGAGTATAATGGACAATAAATTTACAAACGAAAACTTTTGTAATTTCGATCCTGGAAAGTATTAAAGCCATACATTGGTGAGATGATTTTCTTCAGGAAAAATTCTGTTTATTTATCAAGACTTACAATTATCGTCTCAAGACAAGTCGACCTTGACTGGACTTCAAAACCCGTCGTAAACCATAGTCATAAGCTCAAGACTTACATCTTAGACTCCTCAGTCTTCTTACCCCTGGCCGCCAGCGAGACATAGCCGTCTTGGAGACGAACTCAAGACGAGCCGAACCTCAAGACGAAATATTTTTACTCGGGCAGAGACCGTCAGTTTGACAAGATGTATGAAAAATAGCTATTGAATTATTTTTACTTCTTTAGTATATATAGAGCACATAAACTAAAAATTATATTTTCAAATGTGGACTTGTATAATATTGATTCTGATCTAAAAATGCAGACACATAAACTTCCAAATAATTTTTGCATCCACAGAACACAGATTTTTCATTTCCAAAATTGCGATTCCTCTGTGGTGACCAAAGATAACGCATCCAAAAATGTTGAAAAAGCTTATGTGCTATCTTATATTATGTTTACTCATCGGTGCTGTTGTGGTGTCTGTCTTCTGTGCCAGAATTGACCATTTTAATTCATCAAATGGCAATGTGCATAATTTGGGTGATTTGATGGAAAATAGAGACATATTGATTGATGCCGTCCATGATTATCTTCTGGGACAGGAAAAGCGATTAGCCAATCTCCGAAAGTATGTCTACAAATTTCAATTTACTTTTTACACGTGATGAACGATTTCCCATTTCATTTTTTCCATTTACACGTACCACAAAAATAAATGTTTGTGCAAAAAATTTTGAAACAGAAGAACATTTTTTTTCAATCACCCTAAGCTGAAATTAAGGTTGTATGCAAATCCCATCCCCGTACAAATAGTAGAGTCCCGCGGGGCGCCGTCGAGCCATGCTATGTTGAAAAAATTTCACAGGCCCGCATGGTGAAATTGTCAGTGCGTCACTGGCTTATAATTCATAGTATGTGTGCATACGTACAGTCACCACTGCTATGCCAACGGCAGATTCGCAGATCGCGCAACGTCGCAATTTCACGTACGCTTCCATACTGGTTGTGCGTATGAGTGTGTGTGTGTCGGGTGCGTACAGCAGACAATCTGGCGAGAGGGAATAGTGTAGCCGGGTCGCAATACTGTTACGTTTATCCATTTGAAAGTTACTAAAATTGCAATGCTTTTCAATAGATTATCTATGAAACTACACGGTGGAAAAGTTGGATGTTTTTTCTGAAAATTTGTATTTTCAACCTGCATAAATACTGACATTTTTAACATTTCTGTACCAGAGCGTTTAATTACTACAAATTAAATTGTGGAGAGTGCCTATGCATTGCCGACGAATTACGGGTTAAAGTAGTCAACTTTGACATTAATTATCCCCGCATCGGTACGGTTGAAAATTTGAAATTAATTTAGCATATTAATAATCATTCTATTTAAATATAGCTTCTGTTTAAAAAAATTCTACCCGAGATCGAATTTTTTTACATACAACCTTAATGTTTGATTGACACAACGTAACTATTTGGTTGCTACAGAAGCAACTAATTTTTTCTGCATTTCCAAAATTTTTTGTTATTCAAACAAAATTTGTTAAATAAGCAAAATTGGGTTACTTTTAACCATAAACTAACTTTTGGCTAAACGACTTAGCCCCGTTATTTTGATTTTCGTTCTTCATAAAAATCTGGTTTTCGTTACAGGCACATGCAAGATTATTCGAAGGAACACGAAAAAGGAATACGTAATATCTAATATTATATTTTAAATTCTAAATTTTTTTAAGTCTATTTTTTGACGTCAAGTTTCGCGCAATTAAAAAGAATATTGTCAATAAAATACTTTAAATTCTGATATTTAATTTAAAGAAAATCGCAATATTTGATGAAAGTTTCTCAATATCTTATTGTAAGCTTATTTCTTCTGGGGACCTTCTCTACTCCTTTTTTAAATATGACCTCAAATAACGTATAACTAATACATTTATAAATATTCAATATTATTTAATTAATATATATGTGGCGGTGTTCGGAAACAAAAAAGAACCGACTTGTGAACCCGAAAACACGTATTCAGCTTTAAAATTGAAAAAATTATTTGGTGCTTGTTTCAAACAATTTCAACCTTCTTTAGTACATTCGATCTAATAGTAACAAAGCGTTTTTAGCTTTTATGTCATATGCGTGTTTGTGGGTTAAATTTCAGTTTTTGGTATGAATGTGGGTTGTCCCGCAGTAGTCAAAACTAGGAATTTACTGTTCATAACACTCTACAAGCTCTATTTCTGAACGGGTTTTGAAGCTTCTTTTTTAGAAATTCTCACAATAAAGTTTTTGAGGTTTTCTAACTCTTTGATGTTTCAATTTTTTGTGTGTAACAGTAACAGTGAAAAATTGATAATTTTAAGACTATGATTTTTCATCAAAAAGAAAATTGTTTAAATAAACTCGTAATTAATTAGAATTATTAAACATATACTAAATGAAGGTAAATGCTTAATTAAATGTACAATTTAATTGTTACAAGCAATTTGTTTAACCAAATTCTTCAGTATATCAACATGCTGTCAAAAAATAATTATTTTGTTTTATCATCGTTGTAGTTTATTCTTAGAATGGTATTTGTAACAAAAAATTGTCATCATTTAAAAATCTGTAAATAACTTGTAAATTTATTTTGAAAGTATCTCAACCTATTGAGTTTCATGGGCAAACCAATAAACATACTTTTCCGTCGGAAATTATCTAATCGGCTAGCGCAAGTGTTACTGAAATTTGCCGCTACCTTGGAAACGTTAAAAAAGTACAGAAAATAAAAAGAAAATAACCGTTGGAACTTTTTTTTTTTAATTCAAGAATTTTTTATTTCGTAGCTTGATTTCAATTGATGGCATCACGTAAGAAAGTTGTAGAAAAAATCTTAAATTCTTTCCACATAATCTTTGTAGTCGTTGCTTCAATTCAAGACAATACAACTTTTAAAAAATTAACCAATTCCCGAGATATGAGTAAAAATGTCCAAGCGCGTATGCGTTAAGTTTCAAACGGCGATCATCGCACTCGCGGCCGACAGCGTTGATCGCTGACTGAAACTTGACACAGCCACGCTTAGACATTGAATTTCTAGTTTATAACGACTTTCCCAGTCTTATGGGACATAAGCTGGGAGCATCGCTACAAAATGTCAGCGACCACGTAGGAACAGAAAATAGTTCAATACCTGTTAGGCGCCAGACACCTCTTCGGCGTCACTCCAAAATGTTCACACACAAAAAATTACTTATCAATCATCTCTTATAAAAAGTCCCTAGCTCAGGAAGAGGCATTTCGTGGGGGCGAGAAAAAGCACTCCAAAATTTAAGTTTTGTAAAAATATAGTAAAACTATGTAAGTTTAATTGAAAGTAGTAATAGTGACAAGGTTGACATGTGAATTTACAATAAAGGGGTTTAAACACAAACCATGATTAACATTTCTAAATTCTTGAGTTTGTACTGCTTAATTTAAGAACACGAAAATTTGCTTAACCTACACTGATGGATCTTTTACATTCAACATGGCGTCAGCCGGAAATTTTACACCCATTTTATCATCTAACGTTACTAATGGTGGCTAACATTGAACCCAGAATTCAGGCTCTCATTACCCATACTGTAACAAAAGAAAGCACGCATTCGACACATCCTAATCTCAAGAACAAAATAACAAACCCAGAATAAAGGAAAGTGACAACGCCTAACTCAGTCCTGGAATCGCAGAGTCCCTTTTACTTTACTTCAATGCCAGTCCGGCAGAACAAAATGGACGTGGCTCGTCTAATAAAAATCGCATCGATTTTATAACAAAATAGATTTTCACACACAAAAAACTGATATACTGAATAATTGGTTGATATCAATTTCCTTTTAGATCTACATAATATTCTCAACATTGCCAATTTTGTTAATACATTTATTTATGCATTGTTGTACACAAAACTTAATTAAAAATACGAAGATTTTGAGGACCATACAAATTTTGTTCTGGCGATTTATAATAAGAACTTAAAAATGCGTCAAGAAATAGAAACTGTAAAGGATGATGAACATTTAACTCCCGGTTTTGACCACTGAGTTTTTGGTTGTTTTTCGTTGTGCGAATCAACCCGTGAACCTGACCGACCCGCCACAATTTTGCACTCCCCTATTTATTTTTATCTTCAGGAAAAGTCGTTCGAATTCTGAGTGGTGCAAATGAGGAAAGTTCTGTTAAGGATGATGAGAAGATTACGGAAAAAGCTGATGAAAGTGACCCCGAGCTCAGCAGTATATTTCAAGTAAGACATGTATTATTAGGGTGGTCAAAAAAAGGCATTGTATACGTGCATGGGAGATCTCAAATTAAGTTCGGAATTCGATATATGTAAACTCTGCTTTTTAAAGTAGTTAATTATAATATATTGATGCGACAGCTTTAAGGTGGACATAGACGACTTGAGGTATTTAAGATTTATCAAATAAATTTTGTTTCATAGTTCTTTTGAAAAAATTGATATATAGTGTTCTTTAAAGATATGATTACAAGATCTATGCAACGTATATATTTATAATATTATCGTACTCAAACGAATAAAATTCATAAAGTGTATTCAATTTTCATTTTTTATTCTTTTTTAATCAAAATGCATTAAATTCTAAAGAGACTCATGTTTGATGCTTTTGTCTTCTCCATTTGTTTATTTATACACTGCAAAAAATGGTTAGTTGTGACAAGAAGCTCTTTATTTGTAGAGATGGTATTAGCTGCGACAACCACTTCGATGGTAAAAGTAACTAACCAGTTTAGTGCGGCAACAATTCGCCATTCGTAATTCTACGTAGGTTATATTAGTAACGATAGTAATTCTAGGCACAAGAAATAAAGTAGTCACACTTACCACCAATTTATTTTCCAAGAAATAAAAGTAGTAAACATTACAAGTAATCCTCCTTAGCGAAATTGGCAGAACTGAAACCTAAGCAGTGCAGCCAACATTCGGCCCGAAATATCGCGTCATGTTCTAGTCGAAATTTTCAATTTCGTTTGAATTTCTATTTTCGAGACTGAGCCGAAAATGAAACGAAATCGAAAAGAAAATGAATCGAAAGTTCTGTCAAGTCTGGCAATGGAGATTTCACTCTCGCCTCACTCTCGAAACTTGCGAGGATTTCCCAATTCGCAATTTTCGACAGTAAGGCGAGAGTAAGCTTCCCTTGCCTTCATTTTCTGTTCACTCTCCATTCACTCTTTTCTTAATTTCTACCCGATCTCTCTCCACTCTCGTTTTTTACATTTTTTTCGATTACTCGAAAACGTTCTTTTATATGTGGCCTCAACTTATCCTCGTCTTCTACAAACTAAATCAGACATCATAAAATATACAATCAATGCAAGTTCGAGATTCGTTGTTGTACATTCTTTCATTAACCCTTAGCCGACACACTTCTGGCGCCAATCATAGCCGACACACTGTGAGACGTTTTTGACCCCAGCCACATAATCGTCTATTCTAAGCTAACTAAGCGGTTTTTCATCGTAAAAAAATTCACAGTTGTATATTAACTACCCCTTTTTAAGACAATATGAGTGCGATGCAAAAAATTTTCAATTTCATTTGTTAAAAAAAATATTATTTGCACAGAACTCCGAAGAATGACCAGTTGAATAGTATAAGGCCCGGTCACGAACGACCCCAGTGTGTCGGCTAAGGGTTAAAGTTGTGATTTGTTGTGATTGTTTGCGACTAGTTTGCCAGTACGCGGTCTTAAAAAGAATAAAAATTATTGGAGTGTTTGAAGCGATTAGTCAAACCTACACACAAACAACAGACGCATTTTGAAAACGATGTAACCAAATAAATGATACTTTTTGTAATCCCGGTGGATTATACTACGTCTGTCTGTGTTAATGTTGTTGTTGATGATTCATTGTGCATTGGAATACCAATTAATCAAAAAGAATTGAAATAAAGTCACATGG
>CAKNWT010051943.1:0-10088 GCA_932066315.1 Andricus coriarius | reverse complement strand
TTTTTTTAGGGCAAAAGTATCAGACAAGTCCCAATTCATTTTTTTTAACTGTCAGAAGTCTAAATCATTTTTAAGACAAAAGTACTAGAAAAGTTTTTTCAATATTTTTCCAAGCGCTAATAGGATCTATATTCCAAAAAGATCCTGCTAAAATAGAACTAAAGTACCAAATAAGTTCAAAATACGTTTCAGTAGTACTTTATTGGGGCATAAATATCACGCGTGCTTGCAAAAAATTCGAAAAAAATAAAATGGAACTTTTCTAGTACTTTTGTCCAAAATAGAATATTCTTATGCTTGTAAAAGTGGATCGCACGACAACTCCGAAATATTGAGGTTAGGTTATCGTAGTTCGAAGTAACTCTCACCCTCTGACGTAATTTAATTTCTGCCCACAAGAGCTGCTTTTCTTTCCGTACGAATGGCGCATAATGCTCTGCTGTAGAGCACGCTTCAAGTTTTGTCAATTGGTCATAATTCCAAATAGAAAAGTTGAAATTATGAAACGAAATTTTAATTTGATTTGGACAAACCGTAGTTAAAAAGTAAAATTTTATTTTTTTTAGGATGGAACAAAAGTATTCATGGCCTCTTGTGATAAAATGGTCAAGTGCTGGGATTTAGCCTCGAATCAAAGCATTCAAGTTGCTGCTCACGATGCACCTGTGAAAACTTGTCATTGGGTTAAAGGTTCTAATTATTCCTGTTTGATGACAGGATCTTGGGACAAAACGTTAAAGGTATAGTTTTCTTTTTTTCTTAAGGAAAATGCACGCCTAAAAAAGGAGAAATCTTATTTCATTATTACACATTAAAACAGAACTTTGAAAATGATTACATCTGAAATTCAGTCTAGTGATGCAGTTCAAGACAGGAATATCTTAATCTTGCTTCATAGCGCTTGAATTTTCGAAAAAAATGTTAACAGTCAAATATTTGTTTACAAGTCTTGCTCCTGCATGATGAAATAAGGGTAACGTGACCAACCGCTTGATTTTTATTTTTTTGTCTTGACTTGCTCGAATGTATCACTAATCAATAGACAGAATTGCGCACTCATCCTAAATAGTCTTAAAAGAAACAAGCCTTCTACAATCCCGTGTCCAGCGAGGCCTGCTCGTAATTAAATAGCTCGATTGACTGGCTACCGCAGTCTTTTGTCTATATTTATCCTACGTTAAGAGGGATCATGTAATGAGTGAAATCCAAGAGTTTGGAACGATCTTAGTGTATATTAAACTTCAATTCATTTATCTTCATTTGCAAACCATGAGAATTTTAAATCATCCAGTTTAGAAAATATAAACTTCTAATTAGGAAATGTATCTTATGGATCTAACCCTGCAGAATCATAGAAACCGCAGATTTGGTATGGTAAGATCCAAGATATATCTTCTAAAAACATGCGACAGTGTAGAAAGGTTTCTCTCAAAGGACTAGAATATAATAAACCGGAATTTATCCATCGGATAATATGAGGAGACCGATGCTACTTGTCCATAGGTGCATCTGGTTTCAAGCATGGTTGGTAAAATTTAAACTTTTTGCTTTAATGTGATTCGATGTTCCGAATGGTGTCGACCAGTGTGTATACAATATGAAAGGTGGAAGAAACATTTTCGATCTTCTGGTCTATTAAAAATATTTTTTTTTATTTTGCATTCATGTTTATAAAAAAGTTTCGTCTGTTACGAGTTAAGCCTCATCGTTTTTTTAAGTTTTTTTTAAAGAAAATTTCCCTATTGCAAGGAACGTACAGGTTACGTATGAGGGCAATTGTCCTCTTTGTACTAACAAAAACAGACAGTGATGTACCCTAATGGAATCATAGACTTGAGGACCTGCAAAAGGATACACTACGCCTTTTTAACAGGGCTAAAAAGAATGAGAATTGGGACTTGTACAGAGCAATCTTAACAATATATACTAATGAGATATAAAATGCTGTAAGGGACTCATGGAGGGGGTATTGTCAGGGAATCAACAATATACTTGACATTGCTAGACTTCAGAAAACCTTAAGTGGTAACTCATCATGTCCACTGAAGGCATTAATATTGCCTTCGGGCGAAATGGCTGAGACGACTAACGAAATCCTAAAGTATCGGAGTTGGATGATACGAGTGAGGGGGTGTTTTCCGAGTTATTTAGCAGGACTCAGGAGGACCAACTTTTGAAGCCAGAATGGAAGATTGGGAAATAGCCAGTCGTATTTTCACTCATTCGAAAATTAGATGGGTAGTTGAACAATTGAAACCATTGAAAGCTGCTGGAGATGATAAAATATTCCCTGCATTAATTCAAGAAGGATTTCAGTCCTTGGTGGGTTCATTGTACGACATCTTTCGGACATGCTTAGCAATGGGATACACCTGTGTAGCATGGAGGAAGGTTAAGGCAATCTTCATTCCAAATCCGGGTAAGTATACCTACTATGAGGCAAAATATTTTAGACCGATAATTTTGACCTCGTTCATGCTGAAAACACTACAAAAATTAGTGGACCATTACATGAAAGAGGAAATCCTAATGGAAAAACCTCTCCATACGAATCAATTTGGCTCTCAAAAAGGCAGATCTACCATAGACACTCTCTATGCGTTTACCTCTCGCATTAATAATACAATGCGGAAAGGTAAAGCAGCAATTGCAACGTTTCTAGACATCGAGGGGGAATTCAGTAACTCCCCAATTGAATCCATATACGGTTCCGCTTAAACACACGGAGTTAGTAACATATTAAACAGGTGGATGCACGCCAGGTTAAAAAGCAGAACGGTACATACATCGTAATAAAGTGAATGCCAAAGTTTCAAGGGGATGTCCACAGGGAGGAGTTCTTTCATCCACCCAGTGGGCGCTTGTCATTGATCACCTGATTCGTGTTTTAAACGAATCGGGTTTTTACACTCAAAGCTATATAGATGGCCTGGCGGTCCTGGTAACAGGGAAGCATGAGGGCACCTTAGTGCAATTCATGCAGTCAGCGCTCAACATTTTAGAGCAACGGTGCAGGGACCGTTAATTGTCCGTTAACTCTACATTTATTGCCCTACCTTCCCAGATAATAATAATAAAAATAATAAAGAACAGCGAGTAAAATGTATTCAAGAAAATTCCACCTTTTCTAATCATCCTTCGCGTCTGTTCAATAAAACGTCACGTGCCGTTAAAAATCCGCCTAGTCGAGAAAAGATTCAAGTCTTCTGGGAGGAAGTGTATGGAGATACTCATCAGCTAAATAAAGACGCTGCAGATATATCACTCTTTCGTAACTTTTGCCAAAGACAAAGGTTGCAGGTTCCAGAGGAAGAGTGTCCACTAATTACTGCTAAAAAAGTGAAGAAAGTTATCGCTAGAACTAATAACTTTTCAGCGCCAGGGCCGTATAACATTAACAACTTTTGGTGGAAGAAGTTCACTTCTACGCAGCAACATCTAGCTCGTATATTTACTACTTTCTTCAACGGAGAATAACCCATTCCGCAGTGGCTAGTGGAAGGACGCACGGTATTGATCCCTAAGACCGGAGATTTGTCAAGTCTACAGAACTATAGGCCCATATCTTGTTTAAACACCAGCTACAAGCTATTCACTGGCATCCTCAAAGAGAGGATTTCAACATCTATCGAGCAGGTATGGAGTGCAATAATTGAACAACGTGGATGCAAGAGAGGGCTGGCAGGTTGCAGGGAGAACCTGTTAATAGACAGGTGTGTTACCCAAGACTCGATCAGGTAGTTCAAAAATAGTGAGATGAATAAAAAAGCATATGCTCTTGTGGCGGACAAGATTTGTCATAAAATCTGACAAAAGACAAGGAACTACCAGCTATATCACATATAAGAGAGGGGTCTTCCAAGGAGACTCTCTAAGTCCGATACTTTTCTGCATCTCCCTCTTGCATCTATCTATTATCCTCCGAGGCAAAAGCTCTGGATACCTATGTGGCTCGCCGAACAGAAGAGAATATAAGGTCAACCATCTTTTATACATGGACGACCTTAAACTCTTTGCTCCCTCGAAAGAGGAGCTTAGCATCCTTGAGGATGGCGGTGAATAGGTACTCTGACGCGATTGGCATGAGCTTTGGACTGGACAAGTGTGCCTGCGTCCACCTACACCAAGGACGACTAGAAACTACACCATCGAGTGACGATCGGGATGTTCAACTCATAGGCGGAAATACCATTCAACATCTTGGTAATGGAGAAATATATACATATCTTGGAATACCGCAAGCGGCAACCCAAGATGTGCGTGTGTTAAAAATGGCCCGTGTAAAAAGGTATCGCTAAATTCTCAGAAAATTTTGGGCTTCAGAATTATTACCTTTTACCTTTATTATTTTACCTTTTTATTCCTTTTTGAAACACCTGCATGCGAAGTTCGACTTCTCGTAGCTGCGCAACGAGCGCAATGTGCCCGATTCACTCATTTTCTGGGAGATGTTATTTGCAACCTGGTTCGCGTGTGCGATGAAAAACGCATAGGATATTGGCACACTATTGATGGCCAATCACAAAACAGCATTCCCATTCGCGGTAGGACTCTGGAGAAAGATGTTGTCATGACAACATGATGTTTACGAGTTCAGTGTTGACAGATCAGGAAACATGACTTTCTTACGAATGTCATAGTAGTTATTTACTTGTGCAATTATCAGTGTCTAAATTTAAAAATGAGTGAAATACACCATTCCTATTCTCCTTACTTTCAAATAAACATTCTGCATCCCCTTTTTTCTCTTAAAAATGATTGGCAAATTTTCAGATTACTAGATTCTAGGGCCAATGTGAATCTTTTTAATAGGGTGTTTTTTCTCTCGGGTGCTCCGACCCTCGACACCACTACGCTTATTCACTGTGCCGTCTCACCCTTGAATTTCATCATTTTGAGAAGGAACTTCTCATGACAGGTGTTTCAAAAAATAAATAGTATGTGATGCACTAGCATCACAATATATTATTGTATTCCTTTTTATCCTTTCATTCCTTTTCATCGTTTTTTTATCCCGAAAGAGATGTGAAACTTTTCATCAGCAAGAAGAAGAACAACATCCTCCAGCGAACATAACACCCGTTCCAGCAAGACCACCTTTGTAGATAGATTGGTAGCTCTAAAAAAGTATTCAGAGCTGAAAACTCCACTTTTAGCATCGCTGAGCAAAAATATAACTTTTTTGACTCTTGCAATTTTTTCTCTGGAATAAACCGTTTGCAATTTACAGCGTTACAAAAAATGAATTTTTGAAACACCCACCTCAAAAATTCACGTTTTCATGCTTTTCTAAATGGTGCCTAAAGGACCTTATTTGAGCAGATTGTGTGCGAAACCATTTTCGCGCATGCGCAGTGTGAAGATGGCTTACTTTAGGCACTGGTGAAAAAGCTGCGCATGCGCAATTTCGAGATGAGGTACTTTAAACACTGGCATAGGTAACTTTAAACACTGGTTCTGGTATCTTCTTGAAATAAAGTTAGATTTAAGTTTAAAAAAGCTTTGAATGATAAAAGTTTTGTTTTAAGGGTTACGTAGCGGTTTTCGTCCGTCACCGTACAAAAGGACATAAGCGCAAAAATTTGGCACAGCAAAATTACATAAGGGAACGGGTACAGTCAATAACGTTTGAACACTTGAAAAATAAAAATGGTTTATTAACCAACTTACAGGGAGACTCGTGAGTCGTCGTTCTCCTAAGCCCGAACCGGGCGGCGTAGCCAGGAGCGGGCGAGCGATGTCGGTTGGCACTCGGGCGATGAAGCCAAGGCACCTGGAAATCCGATTGATCCTTGCTGGATCGATGATGCGTTTTTAAAAGTTGGAGATCGCGTGGCGTTGTTCCGGCAAAACGAGGGGTTGGGTACTTACTTTGGTATCAACCAGGCGATAGTGCAGGGAGCACAAGACTGACGCTCCAGGATCAGGATTTGTGCATTAGAACCAGGAAGTGGTACTCTCCCCACTCCTAGTCCTAGGCTCACAGGGACGTACGGTAGCGGGGTGCTTGTAACTTTATTACAACCCCCCCCCCTGCTTGGGACGAGGTGTATTATTTTAATACTTCCTCGCACCTATCCAGTTCCTCACCGAATGAAAGTAAGGATTCTTCCCCCGTGATGTCTAGTTGAACATATGAATCGTCTTCTTGTTTAAAACGTCCTTAAATCTTTTATTTGTTTCTACCCAACCGCCTTTGATGTACTTGGTCACATCATCGCAGTAGGTGTCGTGAAAAATATAAAGCTCCACCGGGACCATCTTCTCGCAGTGACGACATTTCCACACCTTTGTGTCTTCCATCTTTTTCTTTCTGTAACACAATTAAAAAAATCCTACCTCTCAGCCAAAAAATAAAATAAAAATAAAATGCTAATTTTCTCTTAACCCCGATTCTAACCATTCTTTCAGCTATTTAATTAATTTTTTCTTATATTCTAATCTTCTCCATCCGGATTAATATCTTCTTCGGTTATTCCGCTTTCTTTATTTCTTGGCCTCTTATAGCCGCATTTAACTTTATTTGTATTTAATCTATCAAAATTATATCGTTCTATCAAATACAAATTGAATTTAGATATCAGAAAAGAAATGTTTTCATTATCTTAAATTTACATGTGACTGTTGTGTCTGCGCAGGGTAAAAGTAATTGTTCTGTCGTGTATGTGTATAAGTGAAAATATTTTATTGAGTTTTTAAATATTTTTTAATATTGTCACACATTTGTATCCCAGTCCGTGGAAGAATCTTCTTTTTCTTCTTTAATTGTCAATAATAGTTTTTCTCTTGCTTCGAGTTTTCTTTGTATTGCCTTTGTCTCCTTCATTTTTCTTGATTTTTGCTTTCTGTGTTCCTTCCTTATAACCCTTTCTTCTTCTAACTTCGCTTCTCTTCTCGCCCTTAGAGCTTCCTTTATATTATATTGGATTTCCACTTCCATCCTTTCTTTGTTGCTTCTTCCTGCTGATTTCCTCTTTCTTTGTTTTTACCTCCTCTTCCTTTCTCCATCCTAGCATATCTAACCAGTCTTCTATAGATATAACTCCTTTTTTTAATCTTTCCACATCTACCAGTCTCGTCATCTTAATTTTATGTATTTTTTATTCTAATCGCGACCCTGCTTTCTCAATATCCCTTCCCTCTTCTTTGTCTCATCTTGCTTCTTTTTCTAATTCTTTATCTTTTATCTTCTTAATTGCTTCATGCATTTATCTATCTATTTCCATTTTCTTCCTCTTGTCTTCCTCTTCCCGTCTGGCCCTTTTTTCGTCTGGGGTTTCTGAGAGCGGGGGTTGATTCTGGATTAGACTCCATGCTCCACATATGTTATTTAGGAGTTCTTCCTTTCGTAGTAATTCCGCATTGCAATCCTTGCATCTCAAAGTCATTCTTGGGTCCATTTTTCTGTAATTAAATGTTTTTCTGTTTTGTCTTGTTTTTGTTGACGAGACCGATCGCGCGCTTGAGCGCGCGTGTTTCGTATTTGAACATTTATTTTGCTGCAAAGAATTCGAGGGCATGTGAAACTTTGCCGTCAGAGCAAATTACTTTACGCAGATTTTTGTGAATAATTTTTCAAAAAAATAATGGTTGTCAAATAATTCTGTGCATACAGAATTTTCAATCATTTCATTCGCGCGTTGTTCTCCCAAGAAAATACGTAAAGATTTCCAATATCTAACTCGAGAAAATGCCACGTACCATTGTCTATGATTAAATACATCTTTACGAAGATCTACTCCAATTTTTTCGAAAGATTGTTCTTGGCTTCTATTAATTGTAATCGCAAATGCTACTTTGATTGGAAATTGTCGCCGCCTAAAAGTGAAAGGGTAAACGTCGTCACAATATAATGAAATGCGATGCATGAACACAATATTTCCTGCTTTATCCCCTGTTAAGATACGACATCGACAAAGATTATTAGCAAGTTCAAGTATTTGTAATCACGTTCCGTTGCATAAACCTTCATTGATACTTAAGTTTCGTATATGAGCATTACAATCGAATTATTTCTTAACCGTGATTCATACGGTAAAAAATTAGCTTGTGTAAATCCGTTCTGCTGTATTGTCGAGTAAATGTACAACTCTGCAATTGATTTCTTCAACATCAACGTTGCGTGCAGATAATACGGCCATCTTAGCTAGATCTTCATATCTACGATTAATAATTGTTTATTCAAAAATGATTTCTACTATATCGTCAGTTCTAGGAGCTACGCATTGTTCTGGTGATAAAAGATTATTGTCATTGTCATTAAAACTACCATTGCCAACAGACAACAGATACTTAGCAAATTCTGCTTCCCCTGGTAAAGTTCGCATGTTTTCAGTTAATGAAAACAGGGAAAAATGTTTCCATAATGCACTGAACTTGATAGATGAATTTACGAATTCACTTTGTGTAGCACCGACTTTCACAGATAATAATTGCCTAAAATCTCCTCCTAACAGCATTTTTTCCCCGCCAAATGGCAGGCAGCTATTCATGAAATCTCTTAGAGTTATGTCAATCAATTCCAATGCATATCTTGGTGCCATTGGAGCCTCATCCCAAATGAAAATATCGAAGTTTCTGAAATATTGTGCATCTTTTGATTGATTTCGGATGTTTGATAGGGAATCAGAAAATAGAGGAACAGGCATACCGAAAGTTTTGTGCACAGTATTCCCATGGGGAAGTAATATTGCAGCAATTACTGTAATTGTACAAATAGTTTTCTATTTTATTCGTAACAAATGATACAATGTAGTGTAAATGAATGTTTCGCCTGATCCACCTGGCTCATCAATGTAGAAACATGAAGTACTTGTTTCATTTGTAATGAAAACATTCAGTACTTTATCGATAATATCCTTCTGTTTTGGGTTAAGTTTTTCATATTGTCTTTTTCCAATTTCTTCATGTTGGTGAGCTGACATTTTATCATCATTATCTTGTTCATCGATAATTATATTGAGTTCATTTAATTGCGGCATCGTTGGAAAATAACTAACATCAGATCTTTCACGTAAGAGATAGGTATTAATTTCAATATACATATGCTCTTCGATGTGCTTCCTCTAAAGTGCAATTTCTTAGAAAGTTTTGGGACATCGAATCTTTGAATTTTTCCCAAGTTCTTCTGGATTGTTTGGATGGCAGTATATCAAATACGTACAAACACATGCCTTAATTGATAAGGCATCATCCATATTTCTCCTTCTGTCATTGCACGATCCCACTCTGTGTAGTCTTCGATGAGACCCAATGCAAAATATGCGCTGTGAAAGGTATCGTGTGTATTACCATTGACTGTTCTAATATCATCAAAACTTGTGGCTCCTTTAACAGTTATCAGTAATAATCGTAGATGATATAGTTCTACTTGACTGGGACTGATATAATATATTCTTGCAATAACGTTAAATTGCGTTTTTCGAATAACCCAGTTAGATGTATTGACATCCGCCTGTTTCTTGAATACATAATGAGACGGGATTTCTGCATATGCGAATTGTCTAGCTTCGGGAATCAAATTCAATCCGAACTCGGATTGAAAATTCAGTGTATATCAATCCGAATTCGGATTCATTTCAATTGAAAATTTGGTTCGGATTCGTCCGGATTGGTTCGTTTTGGAGTTCGGATTGAACCGGGTTGAGTCGGATTAACTTTTAAACGATTTGTTCGGATACATATTCCGGAATGATTCGGATTAGTTCGGAAGGAAAACCTATCCGTTACTTTCGCCAGGGTAATCTCCGAAACTACCGACTCGTTTGGTCTGAAATTTTTACCTCATATTCCATACATATACATCAACCGGTGCTAGCAGATTTATATAAAAAAATTTATTTTTACTATTATTTTTTGCAAAAAATAAGAAAAAAATGAGATTTTTTTTCTTTTTTCTTTCGAATTTCCGCCATTTTTTTTTGCAATGTAAATGAAAAAATCTGTTACCACCGGTTGATGTGTATGTATATGTAACATTTTTTCAAAATCTTCCAAAATCCACATTTTGTTTTAAATGTCTTGAAATTGTTCCAGGTTTTAAATTACTTTTAAAATTTTTTCAAAACTTTTCAATATCTTTTAAAATG
>CAKNWT010051908.1:0-10827 GCA_932066315.1 Andricus coriarius | reverse complement strand
AAAGATTGCCTAAATAATTTATATAGACAAAACAATCTCTTAATTTTAATAATTTGTTCCTAATTTATAATCCACAGATTTATAGTGTTTATGAATAATTAAAATTGATTAATAATTACCTAATGCTCGAAAGGCTTCTTTGAAATATCCTTGCTGCGCAGCAATCTGGGCAATTTCTAAATAAAAATCGATGAGACCCTCTCTCAAGACATTATCATTTTTAAATGAATCTTTAATTTTACACATGATGCTTCTTTGCCACAAAAGCGGCTCAACGTATTGAAATTCACTAGTGCGGATATAATCCTGAGATTTCCAATCAGAAAGGATTTTTTTATACTGATTTGGTTCTACTGAACTCAATTCTTCAATTTCTCGAAGCATTTGGAGTTTTGATAAGCTTGGATATACCGCTTTGCAACTCTCTAAAAAAGAAAAGGAAAAAATTACAAGTACAAATTAATTTTTTAATTAACATCAAGCAGACCTCGGATTGACCAGTACAATTTAAAAAAAGTCGCACAAGTTAAGGTCGAAAAATGTATTTCTTTAGGGATATCAATTCTTCAGGAGTAAAAGTATAACATAAAGAACTCTAATTTGTAATATTCTTGTTTTTACGAAGAAAATTTGAAATTCTTAATGATTCTATTGCATAAATTCTGAACCTAATTTATATAAGTACTATTTTGATACTTTTTGATCATATGACGAAATTTTGCATAAAACTTCTTAATTTAATTTCTGATACCAAGGCTGCTATAGAATTTTTATTTTCAAATTCCAGGCATTTCTCAGGTATTCTTCAAAGGTAATTTAAAAAGAAAATTCTAAACCTCAAGCTGACAGTTCCATTCTAGAACAATTAGAGACTATTAGAGGAAGATAAATATAATTGAAAAAGAATAATCGCATAAAATGAAACTAATTAAACTCTGATTAAAAATATTTGCAAAGATAAAGAAAATCTTTGAAAATTAGTTCCGATCACACTAAATCAAATAAAAGCAGTAAATTTCCGCCAAACACGATAAATTTATTTTTGAATTATTTTTAAATGCTAGGACCCACGTCTAAAATATTTTTTTTCTAAAAAGTTAAACCAATCATCTTGTATTTGTTTCAAATGAGGAAAGTTTCTAGTTTAAGTGCATTTTGAGCTAGAGTTGCTTGGATTAAAAAATGTTCTTCATTCAAAGGTTTTTTCGATTTTAAATAATTTGTAGGTTTTAGTTGTTTTGTTATTGTAAATTTAACATCTGGCAAAGTCAAAAAATTGGAATTCTCTGTTCCTTTATTTCATTTTAAGTTCAGTCTTTACCAAACTAAAACATTTTCTATTTGAATTCTTATTAATTAAGGCAGGATTTCTGATTTGAACTGTTTTCGAAACGAAACAATTTAAAATAATTTATATTTATGAAGTATGAATGCTCTTATTTAGTATTGTTTATTCTTGAAGCCATTGACGTTCAAATTATGTTAAATTTGGAACTTATTTATTTTAAAATTGTTCAATTCTAAGCTTCTTTCAATTTCAATGCTTAATATTTTTTACTCTTGTATGTAATTGAATCAAATTACTGATTTTAAAATTCTTTCAATTAGGTATTTATAATTATTTTTGGAACGATATTAAATTTAAATTAATATATCGAAAATTAAGGCTTTCATTGGAAATTATATTTTGAAACGGTATTGAAATATGAATTTGTTCAATCTTGAAAGATTTGTCTTTAAAAAGTCGGAAAAGGAGAAAATGTCGTACAATGCGAGGCCTTAGATGGACAATAATAAATAAAAGATGAATTTACAGTATTTTGAAATAATTTTTATATATATTAGCCCTAGGACCGAAGAAGACCCTCTGCAGAAGGTTTTTTTGCTTTCCGACCAAAAATGGGATGAAAATAATTTTAAAGGGAAAATGAAGAAATAGTGGCATTAGCTGCCAACTAAGAGAAAATAGTGGTATTAGTGGCATTTTTTAAAAATAGTGTCAATAGTTGCATGAGTTCGAGCTCCGAGATAATGATAAATTATAATTTTTAAATCTGAAATTTACTCACCTAAACTGATGTTTCGAAGATCCTTAATGATGGTTGATCGAGCAGAATCGAGAGCAGATTTTAAAACTACAAGATCGTCCTCGTGGAAAGATTTCAAGCACTTATAATGATGATAGGAGTAACTTTCTTTTTCTGCATGCAGCAAATCGTTACATGTATTTTCAGGGGTTTCTGTGATTTGCTGGGAAGATAAAACATTCCAATCTGCGAGACGCCATGCAGATTCATATTGGAAATCTTCAATTTCTGGAGATTCTTTGGTTTTATCGATATTTTTCATGAAACGACTTAGAAGGAATTGATATCCGGAGTTTTTTAGGGCACTTAACATACCTGCAAAACAGTTGAGTGGATTTATATTTTAGAAATCCGTGGGATATTTAATTTAAAATAAAATCGTTTTTTATCCCACGAAAGAATTTCTTTTTACATTTTACTAGTTACTATTCTAATTTTTGAGCTCTAAAAAATTTTAAATATACTTTGAATTACTTTTATGACCATGATTTAAAAAAGTTACAATGAACAAAATGAATAAATCAATACTCACCCATTACCGAATCATTTCCATCCCTCAGTTTCGAATCCTGCAAGATAAGCATCTGATCCCATTGTTGTAAATCCGCAAAATACTGTAATCTAGCTTCTCGATCTTTCAAATGTGCAGTCCCACATCCATAAACTGCATCCGGATCTCCAATTTGAATACTTGCCTCTCTCAAAATGTCTTTGACAATTTTTCCTTGAATCGGATCCTCATTGTAAATTCGATCGATAATCAAAGTACGTCCAATATCCCTCTTTCCATTTAAAAAAGTTTCGCACCATAACTCCACGTACAATACAGAAGTAAAATACGCAGAACAAAACTGAGCAGCTTTCGCAATCGGCAAATAATCAAATCTCAGTTCAACGCCTTCATCGTCCTGAATCCTCAAAAAATTCACAATGTTTAACATGCATCTTACAGAATCTTGATTACGCGTTCCACTTTTATGGAAACCTTCATCTCTTGACCCACAATTATATCGAAAGAATCGATTAATACAATCGCAGAGATCAGAAGCAATCGAACTATCCAATCGAATCATAATATTAATAATCCTGGAAATGATCTCTTCACAAAACTGTAAATTGCTTTTGAAAATCGGTATTAGACTCTCAAGATAAAAATTACAAAAACTCGCAGCAATTTTACAGACAAATCCCGTGATCCATTCAAAATAGGGACAATTTGATTGATCCTTCCAAAGGGAATTTTCAGAGTCAATAATCTTCTCAAACTTCGATCTATCAATACCGATTTTCGTATTAGTAATTCTGTTTTTTATCACGAAAGGCCGAATCCGATCCAAACAAAGTCTTGTTTCCTTTGCATCAAGTACCTTCTCAAAATCGTTTAAATATTTCAGATTTATGAGCTTTTGTCCCCAAGGTGAAGACAGCACAGCATAAAGTGCATCAGAACTCGCTTTTCTCAACTCGATATCCTTTTCGATTATATAATTCGACAGTAAAATCAATATCTTGTATGTCAGCATTTCAATTCCATCAGTCGCTTCCTTTATTTCCGCTTTCTCTTGGTGCAAGATCATTGTCGTCAAATCTCCAGGTCCTAGAATTCCTAAACATTTAGCAGCTTCTTCGGAAACTATCGGATCCGAGGACTCTGTCAACTTCACGAGTCTGTGAATCAACTGATGAAGAAGACTTGATACACAATCCTCAGCAAAACCTCTCAGATTTTCCAGTTTTCTGTACATATCATTCAACTCTTCTTTCTTTTCGGATAGTTTCCCCTTTAGAAGAAGAAGACTACTCGCATTGCTCGGCAAATTGATCTCGTCTGTAACAGTTAAGAAGTGTTCGATTTCACTTTCGAGGGTGTGTTTCAGTTTGAGGCTTTCATAAACAACCCTGATCTCCTTGAAAGGCAAACTTTGAGGAAAGGAGTTCAGTTTTTGGATCACATCACTGAAAACTTCCTTTTGATCGACAATCAGAAATTTGAGTGTTTGAAGAGCGATTGAAGAATCATCGAGAGAAGCGAGAGGAGTTAACGTTCTGACGATAAGGACGAAAATTTCTTTTACTGCTGCAGATCTTTCTGGGAGGATCTGACATAGAAACTCGTCTAGGAATTTGCAAGCTAGTTCTGATAGATCGGTTTGATTACTTGGGGTATTATTTGATCTGCCCTTGATTAAATGCAGTAAAGTGTAGCAAATATCTCTCACCACAAAAATCCACATAATGTCGAAGTAACCGTTCTTTAGTTCTCGCATCAGAAGAGTGCAAAAGTAAACGTAGTGATGAAAAGCTTTGAGTTTATGTTCTGGAGATTTCTTTTTTGCTTTATCGTTTTCGTAGATGTTGGAAGTCAAACTCAACAAGACTTTCTGCAGAAGGTTTTTTTGCTTTCCGACCAAAAATGGAATCAACGATTCTTTTAAAACTTCTTCCAAAATGTGGATACACTTATCAAGTTCATCAATTTTCAATCTTACTGGAATAGACTCAGGCATCACAATGTTAACTCCAAAAAGCTGCGAAAAATGATCCTCGTCATCAAGTCCTGTAATCAAATTCACAATCACGAGATCTAAAGTCTCGTTTATCAGCTCTTCGAACCTCCTCACCAACTGAAATTCTCCTCTATTATTTTTCACATTCTCGAACATATCTTTCGCCCAGTTTTCTTCCTTGGAGATGTAAAATAGCAACCAGGCAACGATTTTAGGAAAAGAATTCTTGAAACTTTCTTCAAAAGAAAGACCCAATTTTTTGCAAAGGTCCAACGCCTCTGAAATGGTTTTGCTTCTTCTCAAAATCGGAATATGCATCTGCCTGATGAAGAAATCATCCGAAGACCCAATTATACTCCATGGAAAGGAGTCGAACGATTCTTTGGCACACCAGTGAATCAGAAGATAATCCAAATTATCTTCTAGGGAAGAGCCAGCGATTTTTAGGACTTTTTGGATTATTTTGGTAGGGATTTTCTCTGATGATGAAAACTGAAGAAGATTAAAGAGAGCTTGGTTTTGAAAAATACTATCACTGCTTATCACGGCTCCGATTATGTAGAGAAAACTCGCGAGTTTTGCTACTCTTTCGTCTGTATTTTCGGCTTCTTCTTCCTTGAGGGATTTCATCTTTATGATCAGATTGTTGTAGAAGCTCTGTTTCTTCTCGAAGCTGATTTCCTTTCTGGAAAATAGAGTGTAGATGCTTCTAGCTATCTCCAATCTAACGATTAAGAATGGATTATTAACATATCGCAAAATCAATAGTAGAACACTTTGAGACTTATCATCCACCAAGTAAGTCAAGTTTGGATAGACGGAAATCAATGCAGAAAGACATTTAACAAACTCAAGATGCACCAAAGGTCCGTGAATTTTCCTATCGATGTTCCTGTCTATGTCGAGTAGAATTCTCAAAAGCTTCTTTGTAAATCCAAGTTTTGCCGAGTGCTTAAAATAACCAGGGAGGATTCTCAGAATGTAGCGAACAATTTTCTGATGCTTCTGGAATTCTATCGATAGGAGATCCAAAAGACCGACCAAATTCTCAAAAACTTTTCCGCTCAGGACGATTTCCTGGTTTGCTGTTTCTAAAAGTAATGTGGCAATTTTTATGTCACAGCTGGTGGAAAGATCAGCGAAGTTACTTTGAATTAAACTCGTTAAGAGTTGCTCCTGGATTCCCGTCATGGTAGAATCAGATGTCAAACAACAGTAATGTTTTAAAGCCCTCGTGGTTTGTAGTCTCAGAATCTCCGTTCTTGAAAGTTCTGATGGTGATTGATTTTGGTAATCTAACTTGACCTCATCCTCAAGATTAGGACAGAGATAAAGTGCAGTTTCCTCGTTGGAATCACTTTCGAGGGCTAAGATATTGTAAAGATTGAGCAGAGAAGTTTGAGAAACGCTTGACAAGATACATTCAGTAATAGTATCGTGATAAGAAGCTTGGAAAAATAGACTCAGGGAGTTTAAAACCAGTTCCAAATCAGTCAATCTTTGCCTTGAAAAGTCTACTTCTGCGAGAAAACTGAAGACCTTTTCGAGTGAATTATGAAGGGCGTTATAAAGAGAATGAAATTCGACTTCGTCACCTAGGCATAATTCCTTCAATCCCGAAAGAGCTCTCGCCACAATCGTGTTTTTCATCATCATAGTAGAGACATTCCCAAATCTTATGTCTACTTGCAACTGTTTACTAAGTTCGGAAACTAGGAACTCGAGATCCGATCTTCGATAAGCTGGGTTGGATTGTTTTGACTCGATTTTCTCAGAGGTTTCCACGTTTAGGTCAGAGAATAGGTCGATTTCAAAAGCTAACGCCAAGTGACACTGGTCGATATCGGAATGAATTATTGGTTTAACATCATCAAAAATGCTGGCTTCTTCTCGAATCCGAAGGTTGCGTCCTTCACTGAATAAAAATCTAGAAGTCTTAGTTAAGTTTGAAGAATCCTTGCACCAGAATCTGAGCGGAAAATTGGAGAGAATCTCGGTCAAATCATCTATGGGAAATTGGGAGAAGTTATATTGCCAGGGAATGTTCAAAGCCCATCTGAGAAGTTTGATTTTGAGAGGTTCGGATGAAACGGTTTCGTCTACTTGGACTATTTTTTCTGGCAAGGTTGCATGTCTGCAGAGTAAAAGCAAAGTTCGAACACTGCTGGAGGTCCATTTCATTGCTCCCGTAACATAAGCTCTAAGGATGACATCGAAATTCGAAATTTGTCCGTGCTCGATAAGGGACTGGATCAAACGATGACCCAAGTTGTTGTCTTCTACGGCGTGTAAATGCCTCAAAAGTGAATTTAAAATCTCGCTGCCGAAGTTTTTGTCTTCTAAATTTTTGTCCAGAATGCTAAACTTATCTTGAATTGGTATAATTTCCAAAGCCAATTGGCACAAACTTCCCATGGCGACTTTGTGTTCCGATAATTTTGAAAAGAGGAATTTTACGATACGGACGAGTTCCATGAATTCGCCAGCTTCTAAACTGTCTGGGTTATTTTTAAGTAGATTTGCTAGTATCTGGATTATGGGCCAGGCTAGTTTGAGTTCATTTTCGTTTATCGTGTTTACTAAAACTCCACACTTTACGCTAAGGCGTCTCTTTTTTATAGGCTGGGAGTATTCGTCTTCGTATTCTGATTTTAAAATTAAAGTCTGGTGGTCACTGGGTAGTTTGCTTATTTGTCTGAAAACTGTAAGAAGAAATGGATTCGTATGGAGTTTTGCAATTATATTAGAGGTTCAGGTAATTGCTAAAATTTTAAAACCGAGGAGTTAATTACTCGTATTTCTGGTGTACACTAGATTGCAATATTGAATGGAATTGTAAAAGATTGCATGTATGTGACTGGAAAATAGTGCATGAGATTCCATGGAATTGCATAAAATTTCACGCTTTTGCAAGCAGTGTACGGTGAAAACTTCACTGACAACCAGTGAAATATCACTGATTACCAGTGAAATTCCCACTGATTGCCAGTGATTCTGTAAGAGCGAGATCTATAGTTACCGATTGAGAAATTTCACTGGCAATCAGTAAGAATTTCACTGGTAATTAGTGATATTTCAATGGCTGTCAGTAGAGTTTTCACTGAAGTGATACTAATGGCCCACTTTTGGCTATTTCAACCAGTGAATCTCAATGGTTCAGTTCAAGAGAGTAGGATTGTATGAAATTTTATAGAGATTGTAATGGATTACAAGAGATTGTAAGAAAGATGTCAAGCAGTGCATGGGATTGAACGAAATTTTATAGAGATCGCTCAACATTTTACAGAGATTGTAAGAGATTCCACGAGATTAAATGAAAGTGTAAGTGGTGCATGGGATTGTACGAAATTTTTTAGAGATCGCATGAGATTACAAGGGGTTGCAAGGGCTTGCATGGGATTGCACGAGATTGCAGAGAGAGTATACACCTGATGCCGGAGTAATTAAACTCTTTTGTTAAACATACAAAATATATTTATAAAACATAGTGAATTACTTAATCCGGAAATAAACTTAGAAGATGACATGATAAGTAGTTTTTGTTCTTTTTCGTTGTTGTTAATTTTAATATAATATTAATATAGTTAGCACAACTCACCTGCAGATGCAAAATCTATGAAAGGCTGAGACAAAATTTCTGGTCGGCATTCTTTGACTATCATGGAAAACATATTTTGTAATATGTCTTTCCACTCTTCCTTGTTTTGAGCGTAAAAAGCGGACTCTGTTAGAGTTATTCCCTTAGGATGGTGAGCTTGAACTAGAATTTGAAATAATCGATACTTTTCTGTGCGTCCGCTTAAAAAAATAATGTCGGACAAAATAGTTTCACCAAAATCGCATAATGCGAAGCGACTTTCCGCTGCTATTTGTCGACAAACACTTGTTGCTAGTTGAAATGCAGATTCGGCTATCACTTGATCTGACCTGGCGTTTTTGAAGATGCTTTCTGCATATATAAAAAATTTACTGTTGTAATTTTGGATTGATTGAAATTGTGATTTATTATTTTTAACTTACTACTGGGCCTCATAGTATATATAGAATAGAAAATGAGGGAAATAAAGTATTTTTTTACTTCCTCTTTCATTCATTTAATTAAGTTTGTGCTTAAGATCTAGAAAAAAATAGTTCGGGTAAAACTGTTTATTTGACAATGTGGTTATTTGGACCTTTGAACTGAAATAAAAATGGAAATCCGCTATTGATAATTTGGATTTAATTAGAATTATATAGCTTTTCACTTTTATGTATATCAACTATGCTTTTATTAACAATTAATTAATAAAAAATATTAATTTTGATAAATATCTACATACTCTTATATTGTATAGTTTTTTTATTTTGTCATAAAAGAAGTGAAGTCTCACCAAAAAAGTTTACGATGCAAAAACTGGACCAAGTACAGAGTTATATTTATGCAAATGAATACATTTTTGAAATTAGAGTTGGCCGAGTAATTAGAAACATAAATTATATTTTTTAAATATGCATGAAGTAGTATTAAGAATTTAATGATAAAAATCAATTCTGTAGGGACCAAGTTATGAAAAGAGTACTATAGGGTCAACACCAAATATGGAAAATATAGGGGGCCGCTCTGTGAGATTTTCAATTTTTCAATTTCAATATTAAAAATTGATCTCTTCTAATGTAGTTAAAACCTATTTTCTTACCTAAAACTGGTAGAAACTTCTTCAAAATTAGGATGAGATGAGATTCCAAGCATCCGTATTCCACAATCGATTGCATTGTTTTCATCAAATTGCTCTTGTCTTTTGATGTCGTTTGATGTGAATATAGATTGACGCAAACTTTAAGCAATTGCTGCCAGCATTCCGAAGAGAATCGAAGTCGGTACGCATGTACAGGAAGTATATAAACACGTAGTGCTCTTATATACATATTTTGGTAAAAAGCGTAAGTATCATTTTCTAATATTTCAAAAATTACGGGCGCAAAATCTGGCCGAGTGAACATCATCTTTGCATTTTCAAAGGTTTGCTCAACAAAATTGCAAACCATTGTCTTGCTGGCTGCTGCCTTTCCGATTTTGTCCTTAAAAAGTTTCAACAAAATGAGTAATGGTTTTGTAGATCAATTTGATATGTATTTTTATAAGAAACGTTAATTTATTATGTACAATTTTAAATAGTGGATTCTATCATTATTAAATTAAAGGAATACCTACATCTAATATTATTTGATGTGCTGTATTTATAATCACATCCCACGTAACGCTATCAGGTACCTTTTCTAAAGTATTATTGGTAATTTTTCGAACAGCATCGGTATTGCTGTATAAACTGAGCATAATTTCTACCGCAGCCTGTAAATAATATTCTTGTATTATGTGTATACATTAAATTTATAATTTGGAAAAATTTTTTTTTTTTAATGGGACTTTAAAAACCCAACTAAAGTATTTTTTTCAATATTTCACACCAAAAATTGAATGAAAATACGAATTTCAGAGATATGGAATAAAATTTTTTAGTGCTTGATCAATAACGAAAATTATGTTTATTTGCGTTTTCTATTAATATAAGCGGATTTGTGTAAATTTGAAACTGTTTTATCTTCTATAAAAGCATTTAAACACTTTAAAACCCCTTTAGAAAGTGAAACAATATATTAAACAACATTTATATATATATATATATATATATATTATTTATTTTAAATTTTTATTTTAAGTTGAGAACTTTTCCTAAGAAAAAATGTAGGCACGTTTAAACGCATATTTTAAGAAGATGATTAGTGATAACTTTCAATAAATAGTCCTGTCTCTGATCAATTATGACTTAAATTTCGATCAGCTTTAACAGTCTGAGCGAGGCGACTGAAATTTTTTAAAAAATTTTTTAGAGTGGATGAAAAAATCTTGAAAAATAATTACAAATATTTCTTTTTTGCGCTCTATTTGGCAGTGTATTCGCATTTTAAATTTTCTTCTTATTTTATTCAGAATTATTAAGAAAATATTACCGAATTCGGTAACACAAAGATCATACGATGCACATTTTTCAAAATGTTGTTAACTAAATAACAATTAAAATTTTTTTTTTTTTTATAACATTTACATATGAATCAGATTAATGGCTTTTGCTTCCTCCTAGAGGGAGAATTGTAATGATTTAAACTTTCAAATCTACTTTTTTGACGTATTTCGATATAATTCGGCCCCAGGAACTCGAAAATGTTTACCATATCTTGAAGAATAAAAGAGCAAT
>CAKNWT010051889.1:0-11661 GCA_932066315.1 Andricus coriarius | reverse complement strand
GCTTCTGAGTTTCTTTATCGATTTTTCCGCTCTTATGATAAGTAGATAGTAATAGCACAACTTTGTTTTTCTCCGGACAATATGAAACAAGAGTCATTCCATCTGCATAAGCATAAATGTAGGTTTCCACAATTCTTCTGTATTCAAATGCTTATTTTTTTGAACACCACCAAAATATAGCCAACCCTATAAAAGCTTTTAATTCAGACAAATCAGTACGATAACGAAATGTCGCGGGTGGTAACTTCGCTATTTTTCTATCAATTTCTTCATTAGTATGTAAAACAATAGTTTCTAACATGTTTTCGTTGAGCAGTAAAACCCATGCCTCGAGTGGCTTTTCTACATTTTTGGCGGCGTCTTTTCCCGACGGTAAAAAAAAGGCACTGAGCGCCGTCCTCGTGATACAGGAGCATTCTTGCACCATATGAAATTGTTTTAAACTTTCAACGTTAACACACGCCGTCCACGAGGATTTTTTGACTGAGCGGCTGATGGTCCAGCTGTAGGCCCAACTGACTCATTTGAGTCAGAATTTTCTTCTTCTCCTTCTGAGTGTTCAGTATCAGAACTGGAATCCTCCTTCGCGTCAAATTCGTCCGAAACTACGTTTTCTACTTCTTCATTATCTTCCTCATCGTCAGATGAATCTTGGTCTCTTGGCACTCTTAATGGTCCTTCGTGCAAACGATATCGAAATTCGTGAGAATCTATTTCCACTTCTGCCATGATTCAGATTTTACAATAGCAAGCGAAACCACGTTACGATGCTCTTGGGTGACTACGCGAACCAACCAAAAAAAAGTATAATATAAAATAGTTATTCTCTATTCGTCCAAGGTCAAGTGACGTTTTTCATCCTTCAATGTACAATAAATTTATCAAAATATTTACATATTATGACGCTAATTATATGCAACATTGTTCATTACTTTTTTTTATGAACAAACAATTCAAATTTAATCTTTATCCCCTTTTTTATTTATTTGGAGTCATAAAATTAGGTGTTTTTGTAAAAAAATTGCCGATCCTCTTTTTTTGGCAAAAGTGCTTCAAATGTATTTTTACATTTTCATTATTTATACTAAAAATGCGAGAAGAACAAAAAAATTAAAATTCACTTACCTGGATAAAACACTAACGCCGTCGTCCTTGTAGGTTGTTCACGACCCAGGACTACCTTTCACTTTGCGTTTACTGTAGACGAAAAGAGAACTACTAATGCACCTTTGTCTATTGTGGCCTAATATGACGCAACTTTTTTACGGACAAAGAGTAGCGTGCTACACCGCTTTCTTCCCAATAAAATTCACACTTGAAAAATCGACTGGGTCACGAACGACCCACGAGGACGGCGGAGGGTTAAACTTAAAGGTTAATCTTTGGTTTAAATGACGTACAAAAATTGGCTAAAAAATTTAACAATTTCAAATTTTAGTAACTCAAACATGAGTTTAAATCTTACGAGTCTGAAGATGATCATTTTCGTTGATAATAGACCGCCTGTCCCCGAGTATAAAAATAAGTCACAGGAAAACCGAGGATCAACGGGGAGATTTGGAAGACAGTAGAAACGACGGTGGTCAATGAAAAAAATTCTGATGTCGACGGTGTTATTGAAAACGATTTGGACGGCAGTGATAACCAGAAAGACAATTCGAATAATGGTCAGTATTTAAGACTTGAAAATGACGATGGACAGCATAAAACGCCACTTGAGTATGCTGAAAGGATTGACAACAGGATCAAACGTTTTGAAACATGATGGAAATTAACATTAAATTGCATAATAAAATGCAGGACAACCTAAAGGTTTGACTTATGCAACGAGAGCTAGATCGCAAAAACGTCAAAAAATCAAAAATATAATCTATTGTAACCCTTATGTGAGATTTGCAACTATGTTTCAGGCATTGCTAAAAACGACGAGTATATTTTAAATGATAGTAATAAAGGTAAAAGTAACGATTGTCAAATAGCACATAATTATTTAAAGGCAGTTGTACCTAAGCATATGACTTCTTAAAGTTCCAAAGTAAATGATTCCCCAGTTTCTGTAAATTAAGTAACGAAGGCAATTAAGATTTAATTGATTGGTAAAGGCAGTAGTTTGAAATAAGATTATAATTTGAACATTTTTATGAACTTTTAGCATCGGAATTGCATACTATTGATTCATTTCATGTAATTGATAAAATAGTTAGCAACTGGGAGGTTCAAACCACAATCTATTATAGAAAAGAAGGTTTAAAGTTCGTGATATAATTATAAATCGTGATGATAAATTCAAACGCACAAACAACGTTGCATATTAAAGATCCAATTGAAGTATTACACAAATTTTTAGGATTTCAACGATTAGAAGTTAACGAAACGAGTGCAGGAGTTAAAAGACAACTGCATTACACAATTACGAGACAATTCTGGGCTCAACTCATTTATCTGAAGATTAGAAACGAGATACTCTGAATAGCGCGATTATGAGTCAAGCGCCAAAGGCTTAATCAGTTGAAATCATAGCGAGAAAAATCAAACTGAAAAAGTTTTATTTATGATGTATTAAAAAGTATTATTTTTCAGACTGAAGATAATAGGGCCTGATCAACGACATATGAAGGATATGGGATATCTCATTTTTTTTTTTTAAAATTCATATTTCAATTTAAAAAATTATCTGTTCCAGTGGAAAATTCAAATACTTGGTTGAAGCTTTTGTTGAAAATTCATTTGATTGTTCTTAAAGATTCATGATTTTATATGAAAGTTCATCGTTTTTGGTTAAAAATGTATCCATTTTGTTGTTTTTTAGTTGTTATTAATTGCAAAAGCACCTAGGAGAGAAACAGAAACAGACCTTTTTGGTCAGAAATGCAACTCTTTGGTTGAAAATTGATTTGTTTTAATTGAGGATGAAATTATTTGATTGAAAATTAGTATTATTGATTGAATTTTACTGCTTCCTATTTAAGGTAATAATCATTTTTAGTTAAAATATAAACTATTACATTTTTCGTTGAAAATTCATGTTTTTTGTTTGAATGAAATTCAAGTGATTGGTTGAAAATTTAAATACTTTTTTCTTTGGGTGAAGATTCATCATTTTATTTGGAAATTCAAGTAATTCGTTGTAAATTAACTTTTTTGTTAAAAATTCAAATTTTCAGGTTTAAACTTCAACGTTTGTGTAGAGAATATATGTATTTTGTTGAACATTTTCTTTTTTGTTTGAAACCCCCACTACTTGGTGGAAATTTAAACTAATTTATTGAAAGTTGATTTTATTCGTAAGATTGATTTCTGTAGCTTATAATTAAGAAGTAGCTACTACTTCTCAAAATGAAATATATGATTATTTACATCATAATAAATATTAATAACTATTTGATTTGTATAATACTTACATACGGGAAAATGCTAAATCTGAATATTCATTGCAAAAGCCTGCATCGGTATAGCCGAGTTTTAGAATTACCTCGGGGGTCGCATAGGAGTTAATTTTGATGCTGCATTACGCATATTTCATGTCGTCCAGAATAATGAGGTTGCATATATTCTCATCCACTACTATAGAAGGAAAGGTTTGTGTTTCCGCGAATTAAGAATTACGGCACTTGATGACCAATTGTACACTTTTTAATGACAAATACATATGGGGAATTCTTTTTCAAATCAGCCACCCCCCCTGCCCATTTTTCTTTTGAGAAAAGAAACTTTTGTAGCACAGGAAAATCTTCGTTATGAAGTGTAGTTTGCGATGCCGTCTGGCCTTTTTTACTAAAAATCAATTCTACCCTCAAAATAGCTGCTTCAATTACGGCATGTCACAAAAAAATGCAATTTTTTCGTCAAAATTTCCTAAAAAAGTATAATTCTTGGATGAATGTTGACTATTTTACTATTCTAGGTGTTTTCGGGGTCGCTAATTACGAATCTGAAGTCTAAACTAATAAATTTTTATTTCGAAAATGGCGGAACCAATATGGCGTATTTACTTTCTAGCTTAAATACCTTGTACCATACAATTCATGTCAAACTTGTTACTCGGGGGTTTTTGGGGTCGCTGATTACGAAGCTGAAGTCTGAACTGTTAAATTCTTATTTCCAAGATGGCGGAACCAATATGGCGAATCTACTTTCTAGCTTAAATAACTTTAACCATGCGTTTCATGTCAAACTTGTTACTCGGGGGTTTTCGGGGTTGCTGATTACGAATCTGAAGTCAAATTTATTACATTTTCATTTGCAAGATAACGGACGTTGAATGGCGAACGAAAAGTGCGAGACCTAGTTGAAATATTGCAGTTTTTTCGTCAAAATTGCTAGGCAAAATATGTCAGTCCTCAAATAGTTTTGAAAATTTTTCTCTGCAAGAATTCTTGGGGGTCGTTTTATTGTATTTAATAGTTTTGGTTCACCCTGGGTATTTAATTTCCCAGTACCTTCTTTCTTGAAGGCCTTCTCCTATCCACCACCTGGAGAGGCGCTCGATGCGGGACCAGTCAACCCGTCACGAGTCTGTCTTTGTCTATGTCTAGTCTGTCTACAGTCTGTCTATGTCTAGTCTGTCTACAGTCTGTCTATGTCTAGGCTGTCTGCAGTTCTGTCTTTGTCTATGTTTAGTAGGTTTGCAGTCTATTTCTATATGTCTTTTATGTAAACTATACAATTCTTTGTCTTTAAATTATAAAATTTATTTATTTACTTTTTTTTGACGGTGTCCACAGAATTGCATTTTTTGTACTGTCATTAGAGAATCTTTTAATTAAAAGTATTTCATCTTTCTGTACAATAAAACTATGATTTTTTGAAATTTTAGGGACCCTCTCGCATTTCAGATGTCTTTGATTTAACTTTCGTTTCATTTTGTCATGACACTTTTGATCAAAATAAAAAATAGACATTGTTTTAAAATGATTTTTTGCCTAATTAAATAATGCCTGTGATGTTAAAATTGCTTCAGATGGTTTTGCTGTAAGGCTTGCCCTATATGCTGCTCTTTTAAATGTAGCACCTATTCCGTCGTACATGCTTTTGCCATGGGCAGTTGCTGTGTAATGCCATTCTGTTTCGATATTAAAATCTTTCTTGTGCCTAATTAAATGGTCTATTTGATATCTATTTTTAAATATAATCTTTTGGGAAATTTGGTCTTACATCAGTGCCAACTTACTGTAAAAATCTCAACCAGATCCGAGCGAGGGCAGCACATACATGCTTATCCTGGAATGCCCTTTTGCAAATCTGACCTCAGTTTGTAATAAGTGACCCCCAAAAATTCTTGCAGAGAAAAATTTTCAAAACTATTTGAAGACTGACATATTTTTCCTATCAATTTTGACGAAAAAACTGCAATATTTCAACTAGTTCTCGCATTTTTCGTCTGCCATATTGGTTCCGCCATCTTGCAAATAAAAATTTAAAAGTTTAGACTTCAGATTCGTAATCAGTGACCCCAAAAACCCCCGAGTAACAAGTTTGACATGAATTGTATGGTAAAAGGTGTTTAAGCTGGAAAGGAGATCCGCCATATTGGTTTCGCCATCTTGGAAATAAAAATTTTATAGTTTGGACTTCAGATTCGTAATCAGCGACCCCAAAAACCCCCGAGTAACAAGTTTGACATGAATTGTATGGTAAAAGATATTTAAGCTGGAAAGGAGATCCGCCATATTGGTTTCGCCATATTGGAAATAAAAATTTAAGAGTTTAGACTTCAGATTCGTAATCAGCGACCCCAAAAACCCGTAGAATAGTAAAATAGTCAAAATTCATCCAAGAATTATACTTTCTTGGGACATTTTGACGGAAAAATTGCATTTTTTGTGACATGCCGTGATTGAAGCAGCCATTCTGAGGTTACGATTGATTTTTAGTCAAAAAGGCCAGACTGCATCGAAAACTACACTTCATAGCGAAGATTTTGGTGTGCTACAAAAGTTTCTTCTCTCAAAAGAAAAATGGGCAGAGGGGGTGGCTGATTTGAAAAAGAATTCCCCATATATTAAAATTTAATCCACAGAATAAAACACTTCATTGCAATAATTTCGAATGTTTAATATTCCTTGCTTACATTTTAGATTATACATAATTACTAAATCCTGTGTGGACATTTTTGTGTGGGCCTAACCTGGCTCAAGCCTGGCGAAACTAGGCCCTGCCCTGGTCACCAAGCCTGGGTCAAGCTAGAATGAGATGCTAAATCTGGCCAGAGCCTGTCTTGATGGCCAGGCTAGATCGACGAGTTTGGCCCAGGCTTGACCCTAGTTTATTATGGTATCCGCGCCATTTTATTCTAAGAAAGGTTTGTGTTTTTTGTGTTTGTTGCAAATTTATGTTGAAAAGGAGTGTTGGTGTAAATTGTAAATTGAAAGTTTGTAAAAAAATATTATATTTACACTTAAACACTTCATAATGTACATGAGTTAAGACAGTTATAATAAAGTAGTCCTTTTTGGATTTTTAGACGCCAGTCGAAATACAGAGTGGAAGGGATGTCGATGTACAAAGTAGGGTGGGGCGAAAAACCAACGTTGTGCGTCCAGAAAAGGCCTGGGTGCGGAAAAGTAGCCCAGTCTAATCCGAAACTCAGCGCACTTTGAAAATTTGAAATCGGATAATATCTTCAGTCTGTTCTTTGAGGGTGAAATCTCGAAATCTCACTCAAAAGCACTCAAATTTAAGGTTTTGCAAAAATGGGCTTAAAATCGATACCGATGCCTTCCAAGTGTGACTTTACGATGAAAAGTCATCAGAGGGTACTTAGAGGTCCGTATCGAGTCGCCAAAGTCATCCCACGCCAATCCTCATGGAGGAGGAAATGGCTCAAAATTGCCTCTGTGCCACCTCTACACTGAAGCTGCCCCCCCCCCCTCCGGTCTCAGGTCTCCTTCCCCCCTCCTTCTGGTCGAGCGTTGTCGAGGCTTGTCAGAACCTGTCAATGGCTCGTACTGTCGGCTCACGCCTAATGTTCGTTCACTCGCAGGTGCTAGTCGACGTTGTCGTTATAGTTTCTTCTTCTCATTGTCTCATCGTTGGTTCTTTTGGTGGTAGATATTATGGTTCTGCCTGCACTCCGCTCTTTGGTTTCTATGCCACAGCATGTCGAAATTCGCAAAGAGAGACTTTGTGCAGTATCCCCTATATTTGGTCCTCCAAAAGATTTTGGTCCGAACGTTTTGCCAACGAGGGCTGACGTTCTGCGATGATGTCAGGAGGTTTGAAGGCAAAAGGGCTATCTTTCAGAAAAAGACAAGGAGCCTTCGTTCGGAGACATTGCCGACGAAGTCCGTTCCAAAATAATAGTTATTTGAGAATCTGCATCTATCCCGACGATCTCAGAGCAGCGCATTAAGGAATGGCTCACAAATCTTCATAAAAAATACACTACGTTGAAAAATGCATTGAAGAGTAAAACAACTTTTTAAAGTAATAAGGATGAGGAAATCGCCGCCTTCAAAGAGTACTGCTCTGAATTAATTAACATAGCCGCTTGTAAGTGCGTTGACCTTTCTAGGTGCTCCTGTCCCAAGGAAAAGAAAGTTCCAGCCTTAGAGCATTCCTTCTATCTTGGCCAAAGGGGTAAAGGACTCATGGGAATCGCCAGCGTAGATGTCTCTGAAACAAAACAAAAAATACATAAGAGAGCAGAACGCAATGCAAAAAGAGGCAGACTTGAACGGGGAGAGGGTGGGGAAAGCGTTCCTACTGCATCGGCCTCCACATCTTCCTCTGCGATTAATATGGATATAGATTTAGATTCCTTCTTTGAGGAAGGTGAAGGGGATAATCCTCCTCCTAAAATTAAGGTAAAGGTTGATGCTTCTACCGATGATGACGATTTTCACGACATACCACGCAGACTTGCCCAGAGAAAATCATCGCAGGCCACACTTGACTTATCTGAAGAACAGCAGTAGTTGTTCAAAGACATGGTATAAGTCTACGGGCTGCGGCACATTTAAGCTCGTCTGTGCTCCTCGCTGCCAATCGAGCAGGTATGATCTCCCCGGATATTTCTCAAGAAGTACCTGAGTGTCTAGTCATAGATAAAAGTAAGATCAGGCGCGCGAAAATTAAAATAGGCTCCAAGTTGAAGGAGGAATCACGCCATGAGGATTCTATTCGTGGCTTATACTTTGATAGTTGGAGAGACGAAACATTGACAGCCTCTGGATTTATTAAGGAGGAACATATATCTTTGGTGGCCGAACCAGGTTCTAAATACGTAGGCCATTTAGTCACACCATCGAGCCATGCCCAAGATTAGTGTGATTCTATTTAAAATTACGTAACAACAGAACTGAATAGAGGTTTCGATGCAGTGGTAGTCGTGGGCTGTGACGGTACAAATACAAATACGGACATTTCAATGAGCTACCGTTCAGAAGTATTTTCGTATTTATTGACGGACCTACCTCTGGTCCGAACAAATACTCAGGGTCAATAGGGGGACAACTTCCAACTTGTGAGACCCTCGATGTTATAAAGTTTAAACAAGTTGAGTGTGACTTACCTGCGATTAAGCCCACTGATATCAGCTCAGATCAAAGGTATCTTTATGAGATATCAGATGCCATACGGTCCGGAGCGTGCTCTCCTGAGCTGGCCTCTCGGAAGATAGGCCCCATCAACATGGCTCGCTGGCTAACAACTGCAAATAGAATTCTGAGATTATGCATATCAACAAAAAGACCCACAAAGAAACTGCAAGCATTACTTGAATACTTACTCACAATACACGTACCTTATTGGTTCCACATTAGACGGGATAAGTCTATCGCTGATGTGAGTCGGCCCTCTTCCAAGCAATCAAATTGTCAAGGTTTCTTCCTCTGAAGTACCAAAATGTGGTAAACGCTTCCATTCAGACAAACGGTTTCTGTGTCATGCCAGAAAATATACTTCTTGGAATGGTAACCGACCCTAGGCTTACCGTTCACCAAGACGCACTCACCAAAATCCTGGAAGCAAAACATAAGCAACAGAAAACTGTTAGATACAATATTGTGCCAAAAGCTAATTTTGGAGCTGATGATTACAAAGAAAGGATTGATTGGTAACAGACAGATGTTTCACTTACCGTATCTCCAGTTTTAATTCCTATAACAGAGGATGAACTTACCGCTAAGCTATCTATGCCCGATGGCTTGGTACCAGGCTTCTTTCTCGAAAGACTGTCAACTTATTTGACACTAAGAAAGACTTTGTGGGTGTAATTAATGACTCTGAGACTTGAATAAGAACGTTTTACATATGGTTGGTTGGTTGGGAAATACGCAATTTTGAGCCATTTCCCCCTCTATTAGGATTGGCATGGGGTGACTTTGGCGACTCGGTACGGACCTCTAAGTACCTTCTGATGACTTTCCATCGTAAAGTCACCCTTGGAAGGCATCGGTATCGATGTTAAGCCCATTTTTGCAAAGCCTTAAATTTTAGTGTTTTTTAGTGAAATTTCCAGATTTCACCCTCAAAGAACAAACTGAAGATATTATTCGATTTCAAAATTTCAAAGTGCGCTGAATTTGGGATTGGACTGGGCCACTTTTCCGCACCCAGGCGTTTCCTGGACGCACAATGTTGGTTTTTCGCCCCAGTCTAGTACAAAGTAGTGGGAACATTTTTAACCTATCTTATTGGCGCTAGACAGAGAACAGTGGTGTCAAGAAAAACGCCTACAATTTGGTGAGGCAGGTCGTTACAGAAAATTTCCAGACATTTTAAATGTGCTCCCAACAAGGGTTCATAAATTTGAGTTGTCAACTAGCAGCGTAAAAAATTCTGTTGTCCCGATGGAACCTTCTTCGTAAGGATTAAGTCACTGAGTAAAGAGTAGTAAACGAAGGTACAAGATTTCCTAGGTAAAGACTAATAAACGAAGGTACAAGATTTCCCAGGTAAAGAGTAGTAAACTTAAGGACGAAATTTATAAAATACTCAAAGCTGCTTGAGGGGTCGTGCATATAATTCGTAACGCGTTTTTCTTTTGCTTAAATAAAGACGAGAATAAAATTTCCATGAAGCCAAAAGGGATACAACGATATGAACAAAAGAAAAAGGCGTTACGTATTATGTGCACGATCCCTGAGCTATTGGAGTTACAATCGCAATAAAACTGCAGATGCGAGAATTCAGCCAAAAATTTGAGAAAGCTGAGAGTTGAAGAAAGCAAGCAAAAATTAATAATACACAGCAACTTCCAAAATATAGCTAAAAATAAAATTAAGTTCGCAGAACGCAACAGTTTGTTTGGTTTTTTTTACACCAAATTTGTCAAATCTCAAACAATGTTATGCGTATCACGTCTCGTTACTCTTGTCTCCGTATAAATATGTCGATATTTTAAGCTGTTTGTCATCACGAAAGTCACGTTGATGAAGAATGAATTTGCGCTATTTTTATATTGATAACAATAATCAAATTGGACTATATCTTAAAAAAATTTTATTTTTCGAATATCTTCTACTACCACAAATTTTTGTAATGTTGACGATGCTCGACCGGAATGAATTCAATGAATTGCATCAATTGAATCTTGTCAAAATCCGCAATGGTTTTTCCTGTGAAAGTAACAAAAAATGCATACGATCTTTATACGCTGGTAGAAGAATATCTTTCAAAACAATGACGGCAGGGAAAAGAACAGGCACCCTCTAAACTTTTTCGAGTGAAAGATTCACTCGATATATACCACACATACTGCGGATAACGGAAAATCTACATTATGGATCAAAGTTAAATTCTCTAATACAGACAAATTATTTCGTCTTTTTCAGACTAGACGAAGATATAAATTAAAATTTATTAAAATAAAAATTTTTATCAGAAAAAAGATCACTCTCCTCTCACTCTACTGAGATACGAACACCAGATCAACTGATTTCCGGTCAGGTGCTCCTACCCCCAGTAGAGTGAGAGGAGAGTGATATTTTTTTCTGATAAAAATTTGAATTTTAATAAATCTAGCTGTAGTGAAAATGTCGCTCTAAATGAGTGAAAATCTACTCATTTCAGAGTAATATTTCACTCTTAAACATGAATGGATTCCACTTATTTCTAAGCGTGAAATATCACTCTAAAACGAATGGATGTTAAGGCATTTAGAGCAAAATTTCCGCTTTTGCTCGTTTTGCAAGATTTTTACTCATTTTTATGTGAAAATCCACTTGAAGAAATTTAGAGAGCTGTTTCTTTACAGCGTTGTAAAAGAGCAAAAAATACTGTAGATTGAAGAAGCAGCTATTTAGTGAAATTACTCGATTTGAAAAAATGTCTGTACATTGAAAAGTTACTAAATTATTGTCAATTCCCAAAAATATAGAAATTTTGAAATTATTAGTATATTTCAAAGATTTCAAATGACCGTGAAACTTTACTCAACAAACGCCCGTTTGATATTTTTCAAAATTCTATCACAAAAAAATTAGATAATATCAACCGGGATTAGTTCCTTCAAAGCCTATGATACAACCGAGTCACGTTAAATTGCACCACATACGTATAAAGTGGCAATAAACCTAGACAAACCGAATGAAAAAATCGTTTTTCCATAAGGTGCAATGTGGGGTTAGGCCCGTTTGTTTGCTTGGCACCCCTTGGGTTAGGACATTGACTGACTTTGATGAATTTTTAAAAAATGAAAAATTTTTTAAAACTTTTTTT
>CAKNWT010051872.1:0-10573 GCA_932066315.1 Andricus coriarius | reverse complement strand
GAAACAGTTAAATTTTCAACCGAAGAAATGAAATTTAAACCAAAAAGATTGAAGTTTTTATTAATAAAATTACTTTTTTACATTTACATAAAAGACATCATACCAAAAGTATAATAGTTAAATTTTCACTTAAAAAAGGTTGGGGAAAAAACTAATTTTCAACAAAATATTCAATTTCTAACCAAAGAAATTAATTTTGAACCAAAAAGATGCAGTTGCAGTTGATAAAATTACTTTTCTACACTTAAAATACGATTTGGTTAAACCAACCAAAATTTTTTGTTGGAATAATATTTAAATTTTCACTTTAAATAATGATGAAAAAAAGAAGAAAAAAAAACGAATTTTCAACCAAAAAATACGAAATTTCAACTAATAAGATTACTTTTCAACACTTAAAATAAGATTTGTTTGAATCAACAAAGGATTCTTGCTGGTACAATAGATACATTTCCACCTTGTAAAATGTTTCAAAAAAGAAAATGAATTTTCAACGAAACAGTTAAATTTTCAAGCAAAGAAATGAAATCTTAAACCAAAACGGTGAAGTTTTTATTAATAAGATTACTTTTTTACATTTTTTTTGGTATAATATTTAAATTTTCACTTTAAATAATGTTTAAAAAAACGAATTAAAAAAAAAATGAAGTTTCAACTAATGAGATTACTTTTCAAAACTTAAAATAAGATTTGGTTGAATCAACAAAGGATTTTTGCTGCTACAATAGTTAAATTTCCACCTTGAAAAATGTTAAAAAACAAAATAATTTTTAACGAAATGGGTAAACTAATAAGATTACTTTTCTACACTTACAATACGATTTGGCTGAATCGACAACATTTTTGTTCGTATAATATTTAAATTTTCACTTTAAAAAAGGTTTAAAAAAAACTAATTTTGAACCAAATAAATGAAATTTGAACCATAAAAGATGAAGTTTCAGTAAAATAAAATAAAAATAACCTAATAAAATGAAATTAAAATCGACACCAAATAAGTTTCCTTTAACATCAGTTTTCATGCATTTTTCAAACGAAATAGACGTCCAAACTTAACGGCTCCACATTTCAGTCTGTCAGAATGCATACGCATTGGAATTTTCACAAGGTTTGTTGATAAAAATCTGTTCAATTACTGTTCAAATTTCAAATTTGGATAAAATGTCACATTTACCAGTTAATTTGATTACATTCAAAATTTGTATTTGTTGTTTATAACAAATAAGTTCACCCAACTATTATAAGGACAAAATATTTTTCAATCTCTGAGAGAGAACTGTATGAAAACTACCAACGTTTTTTATTACTTAAGACTTATATTGTATTTAAAAAAACTTTATTTCATCAATTTGTCCAATTATTGTAAGGACAACACGCCTTTTTTATATTATATTACAAATTTGATTAATTTATCACACAAATATTACCAAAGACATTAAAGATTGTACCAAACCAAATTTGAAATAATTTTCTTATTTAAACAACGTTTTTACACTGTGTCCCTGATAAACATTTTTGTGTAACTGTGTTTTCCAGAATAAAAATTAACCACTGATGAGGACCAACATTGTGCGCCGAAACGTTTGGTTCAATTACAAATTGCCTGAATTATTTATTCTGACCCTAAAGCCAAAATTAACATCCAACATTACAAAATATTATTTTTCTTTTAATTTTTGTTCAAACATTTTTTCTTTTTTGGCGCCCACTTTTAATAATTTTTCATTGTGTAATATTTTGTTTCTTCGCATTTTAGGCTATTTTACAACTTTTGATAATGACATAAAATTTGATTTTTAATGAGCATTCAAAATTCGCATCGAGGGAACTTAGAAATTTTATCGCATACTGCGACGTCGGGTGCATCATGGTGACTTGTACAAGCCAATGTTATGCCGACGGTTGGGCCATGTCTTGTCTAGAGTCGGGCCGACCGTACTTTCACGGTCTTTTTGAAACCATGAACCAGCGTTTGTCCGACGGCCGGTCCATATTTGGGCCAAGGTTTGACCGACCATCAAGTGCATCAAGGTGACATGTGGCTAACCGACTGCTGTATACAGAGTCGGACCGACCGCATTCTTGCGGCCGTACCGACCAATCTGCCACAGTTTATCCGATCGTCGGCCCAAAGTTGGGCCAGAATTGGGTCGACAGTCGGCTTTTCGCCCACCGCCGACGTCAGTTGCCAACGTCGGTGAGACCATGGCAGCTTGAAAACACCTGAGTCGGTCCAACTCTGGTTACCGTAGATCGGTTACCAAAGTAGGGCCGACTTTGGGCCGATTGTCAATCTCTGGAATCCGACCGAATTTCGCACCTGGGCAGTGGGTAATGTTAAACATGAGAAAAAAATTACTAAAATATGACTACAATATTACTACACTAAAAAAAAAGAATTTCTGGAACCAAGATAATGTATTTACTTGAATCCTATTTCTTCGCATCAAGAAAATATTCTTTAACAGTAGTAATTTTTATTTAAACCAGACACATATCTTTCGTTGATCTAAAGAAATGAATTCTTTGGCTATATTTTCTTGATTCAAATAAATATTTCTTACATTCAAGAAAATGATTTCCTTGAGTCAAAAGGTCTAAATTCATTGAAATCTGATTAGTCGCTCAAAGAAATATTTATTTGATTCAATGAGTTCGATTCTTTGAATTGATTCGGACGCATTTGAGTCAATTAATTTTGCATACTTGAATCAAGTCTTTAGGTTTATTTAAATTAAAGAAATAATGGTTTAATTCAAAATAATATTAATTGCATTAAAAATGTATTTATTTGTTACAAATACTTCATGCATTTATACCATTGAAGCGCATTTGTTTAGATTAACAAGATATTGTGTTTACATAAATATTTATTTCTTCAGTTGAAGGAAATATTTCATTTGCTTACTAGAATTTAATTATTCATAACAAATAAACAGTTATTCCAACGAAGTAATTATTTTTTTAAATCAAGTATTTAATAATTTGGCGTAATTTTCTTCGATTTAATACTTCTTTAGATTAAAGAAATATGTTGTTAAATTCCATGTCCATGTTTTTGATTGGAAGAAATAGTTCTTTGGCATTTATGGTGAGGCGCCAGGTCGTTTAGACGCTGGACGTTTAGGCGTGGAACGTTTAATCGCCAGGACGTTTAGGCGCTGGACGTTTAGGCGCGGGATCTTTAGGCGCCGGGACGTTTAGGCGCCGAGCGGTTTAATCACAGTAAACCCTGAGGTATCAAAAGTTAGAAATTAAAAGAACATAATGAATAATCGTTATTTAAAAAAATAAAAAACTGCAAAATTTTAACCCTATTGGAAAAATATTTACAAAAAAGTGCCAAAAGCTAAAACTATTTTCCACAAGGACTTACAACTACAAGAATCTACAGGAAATTATAGGTCTTGCAGCAAAAAGTTGTTCTTTTTCGACCTAGGATGATAGATATTTAGAATATTGCAATGAGCTAATTCTAAATTGGGATGTGTACATGATCGCTATTACAAAAAAGCTTCTATGTTTAAACTTGAAATGAATGGTAGAATATTAAAAGACAATAATGAATAATAGTTATTGAAAACAATAAAAAGTCTTACGTTTAAAGTTTTGTTTCAAATGTATAGCGACCGATTGGACACTATATGTGTCATTGCAACGTTCTCAATATTTATCGTCCTAGATCGAAAAAGAACAACTTTTTGACTGCAAATAAAAATTGAACACTTTGGAAAGAATTGATCACGGTCATTGAAATTAAAACATTCGAACTCATGAAAATACAAATTTTTTCACTTGGAGTTGAAAAACTGAACCTGAAATTAAAACACTCAAAGTGTAATACTTTTGATCTTAAAATTTTTAAATTAAAGCTTTAAAAAATGTTAATTCAAACGCTTCATAACTTTAACGTGTAAAATGACAGCTTTTAAAACTTTTCAATTGAAAATTTGTTAATTAAATGCAGTTAAACTGCAAAATTTTAACTTTTGTACATTGTACAGTTAAAATATTTAAAAAAGTAGAAATCCACGCTATCATTTTTAATGCTATGAATTGAAGAGTGATTCGAAACAAAAAAGTAAAAAAATTACCTAAAAATTATCCAGATTCTTTTTTCAAAATTTTGAAAATATTATTAAACGTTCACAATGCTTAAAAGGCATATAAATTTTTTGTTGGACGTCTTCAAAAATATACCTTTGAAGATCCTAAAAAAGCTTCAAATTTTTATTTAGAAATCTTGAAAAATCGAAATCTAGCCTTTTTTGAAATCATACATACAGTACACAGTTTTTTATTTTTTTAATAACGATTATTCATTATTGTCTTTTAATTTCCAACTTTTGATATCTCTGGGTTTACTGTGATTCAACCGCTCGGCGCCTAAACGTCCCGGTCCCTAAACGATCTGGCGTCTAAATGTCCTGGTACCTAAACGTCCTGGCGCCTAAATATCCCGCGCCTAAACGTCCAGCGTCTAAACGTCCGGCGTCTAAACGTCCGGCGCCTAAACGGCGGCGTCCAAACGGCGGCGCCTAAACGTCACGTACCCCTCGCCGAGGAATCGAAACCCCTACCTAAACTACCTAAACTCGTGTATTCTACCTTGCGCTCTAACCAGTTTCACTACTAAAGCACTTGGATCTTGGTTACAAAATCTCGGCTAAGTATTTTGAGCCAGCGTCGTAACAAGTCGTACAGTGAGCCTTAACCATTTTCAACAAAAAATTTGTGCACTTAATGTTTCTTTAAAGAAAACATATTTCTGATGACTAATTTGTAGTTCTAAGGCAAATTTAAATTTTCGAGAGACTTTAATAGATAATTTTTTATTTAGAAAGAATTTAGAATTCAATTTTAATAATTAAAAAAAAGGCCTAATACTTTTTTCATGTGAAATAACACTTCTTAAACAATAATTCAAAATATGTGAAACAAAGAATTGAATGTCACTTATTTCACAAATGGCTTAAGGCTCAATACTTTTTTTCTTTAAATATTTAAAACGTTTAGAAACGATACAAAAGTAATAACTAATAAAGAAATGTCAAATATATATGGGGCATAATTTCTCAAGTGAACCCACCTCGAAAATGAAAGTTGTCCGGTCGGGCTAAAAATTGGCCCAATTGTAGTCCTATTCGATAGTACTCCTTACACCAAAAATTATTAATTCTGATTATTATTTATTAAAGTGGAGGGGGTACAAGGCCTTACTTTCAAACATTTGTAACTTTTTTGGTATTGCTTTAAACAAAATTTCACTACTAATGTTTTTTATAGATTTTTCCACAAAATTTTTGGTGGTCGTAACGATTTAAAGAAAAGCCAAAATTTGACCCTAATTTTTGAAAATCAAAAATAAATTTGACTTCTTTCAAATTTCGACAGTTTTCTTTCTTCAAAATAGTTTTAAAAGAAAGCTGAGATTTTGTCCTATAAGATCCCCAATTTTCAGAGTGGCAAATTTATTTGTCTTCGAGTAATAGAACGATACGTAAACAAAATGCCATAATAGAGCGGCTGGCGCGCGATCTCCCCTAGTGCGCTCACGCCGAGGACCTTTGTGCAACGCTTTAGTGCCAGTTTTTAAAGTTATGTAATATTTTATGCTACTAAAAAACTGTTTTTTTTTTCAAAAAGTGTGTCATAAAGCAACTAATCTTAAGCTCCGTGGTTTTGCCCACGACTTCCGTTTGAAATTCCCTGCACTACCAGAAGGAGCTCAAATTTGCAGTTCATGTAGTTTCCAACTCAACAACTCAGCGGGAATATCATCCTTGAACTCTGGTGATATTGCAGAACCTTCCGGTAGAGACAAGGTAGATACTGATGATCATGAAATGATATCTGACGATGATGAAGATGTCTTAGGCACCAATCTGCAGTGTGAAAAAAAAATATCATAAAGCTGGTGTTAAAGTACTTGGTCAAATCATCGAAAAATGCAATGCCTCTAAAGATCTTCAAGGACAGTTTGAACATTTCTCGCTTGCACCAAAATCTTGGGACGAAGAAAACTGATGCAGGTGTTCAACACATCAGAACGAAAAGCAAGAAATGTCAAAAGATTAGTTTCAGAGCATGCAATTCTTACGCTTCCGAATCCGAAAAGAGGAACAGCATTGACTCCTGAAACTAAAACTCTAGTGAAAAAGTTTTCTGAACGCGATGGCATCAGTCGAATGATGCCATGTGTGAAAGACTTTGTGTCGATCAAGAATGATGATGGAACTGGTTCACATGTTGAAAAATGATGATTTCTGTGAAAGGCTGTTGATATTAAAAACTCGTCCCTTTTTTCAAAGGAACCTGGGGAGTTTTTGATTTGCTTCGATTTCGCTGAGAATTAAGCGTTCTTAATTCAGAATGCAGGTCAATCATTCTACTGGAATAAGGACCAAGCTGCAATATTCATTGTGGTGATTTATTATAAAACATATAGAGAGCTCAAGCATGTAAGTATCGCAATCATATCTGATGACTTAGCACATGACATGGTGGCTGCTCACGAGTATCAGGAGATAATAGTAGATTACTTGAAAACTGATTTCAGGCCAAAGAAAATCCACTATTTCACTGATGGTGCAGGGCAGCATTTTAAAAATAAGTGTAGCTTTGCTAATCTCCGAGCCCATGTAGAAGATTTTGGTATCCAAGTTGAATGGCATTTCCATGGTATATCTCACGGTAAGGGTGTATGTGATAGTATAGGAGCGAATATAGAGACAAGCAGCACGTTCAAGCTTACAATGTTCTCCGAAACATCACATACTCACTCCCCATGTTTTGTTTCAGTGGGCAAAGAGTAACTGTAAGGAAACCGAAGTTTTTTTCAGCAGCAAAGAAAATCATGCCTTAGCCACCGAATTACTGAAAGCCAAATTTGAGAAAGCTGTTAAGATATCAGGTACATTACAGTACCATACTTTCATTCCCACTCAAGCTGGAAAACTTTAACTTATAATCCCACATAGCACACTTCCCAAAAAAACCTGGTCTTTTCTTGGGACTTGGTCCACGTGGCCGAAAGAAAAAGCCAGGTCTGTCCTAGGTTTAGACCTATACTTAGATCTAGGTTAAAACATAGGTTCATGTCCGCCTAGATTTTTTTATTTTTAAAAATTGAGTTCATTTTCACGTACATTTGCTGAAGAATGTAATATTTTTAACAAAAATTGTATTAATTAAAGAATCCATTGCAAAATTGATAAAATTGTATAAAAATGAAATTTTATCATGCCAAAAAGTATCCATTATTTTATTTTTCCAATTTTTCTTCTAAAGTCTCTGAGAAAATATATATTAATTAATCATTTATTATTCTTTGACACCAAAGATATCAAATAATTCCAAAAACATCTTAAATATTTTTAAAAAGTATTTCAGACTTCAAAAACGGCGAGCCGATGCAATGGCAAGCTTAAATCGTGAACGCAAGTTATCTCTGACTTATTTTCTGGGCGATCCATTTCTCTTGCGAGAAGGAGTCACACCTTATGGGCTGCCTAGCGGTTTAGCTCTGAACTATGATTCGCGGAAGTCAGAACATTAGTTCCGAACGAAGTCGCTGGGCAGCGCATTAGCTGCGACTCCTGCTCGCAAGAGAAATGAATCGCCAAAAAATAAGTCCGAGGTAACTCGCGACCACGAATTGAGCTTGCCATTGCATCGGCTCGCTGTTTTTGAAGTCTGAAATATTATTGTAAAATATTTTAGATGTTTTTGAAATTCTTTGATAGCTGTGCTGTCAAAGAATAATAAATAATTCAATTATTTATAGCTTTTCTCGGAAATTATGGGAAAAGAATTTGAAAAACAAAAGAAAATCATTTGTCACTTTTTAGAATGATAAAATGATATTTTTATAAAATTTTATGAAATTATCAATTTTGCGATGGATTCTTAAATTAATACTATTTTTGTTAACAATATTACATTCTTTGTAAAATTCACGTAAAAATGAATTCAATTTTTTTCAATAAAGAAATCTAGGCGGACATGAACCTATGTTTTAACCTAGGTCTGAGCATAGGTCTAAACCTGGGACCGACCTGGCTTTTTCTTACGGCCACGTGGACCAAGCCCCAAGAAAAGACCAGGTTTTTTCGGGAAGTGTGCTATGTGGGAATGTTTTCGTCCTCTGAGAAACACGACATCTTCTCGAATGGCGAAAAAGAGAATCCGCAAAAGAGGTCTGCAAAGAAAACAGCTGTTGAAACTATAGCCAAAAAATCGATCAGAAAGACATATAATATTGCCATATAATATTACATAACTTAAAAAACTGGGACTAAAGCATTGCACAAAGATCCTCGGCGTGAGCTCACTAGGGGAGATCGCGCGCCAGCCGCTCTATCATGGCATTTTGTTTACGTATCGTTCTATTACTCGAAGACAAATAAATTTGCCACTCTGAAAATTGGGTATCTTTTACAAAAAAATATCAGCTTTCTTTTAAAACTATTTTGAAGGAAAAAAAGTGTCGAAATTTGAAAAAAAAGTAAAATTTATTTTTGATTTTTAAAAATTAGGGTCAAATTTTGACTTTTTTTGAAAATCGTTAGGACCACCGAAAAGCTTGTGAAAAAATCTATAAAAAACCTTTTGTAGTGAAATTTTGTTTGAAGCAATAGGAAAAAAGTTACAAATGTTTGAAAGTAAGGCCTTTCTTAAAAAACCAAAAATTGTATCCCCTCTACTTTGATAAATAATTATCAGAATTAATTAATTTTTGGTGTGAGGAGTACTAACTAATAGGAATACAGTTGGGCCAATTTTTAGCCCGATCGGACAACTTTCATTTTCGAGGTGGGTACACTTGAGAAATCACGCCCCATATATAAAAATGCTATAAAAGCCTCAATGACAACAGAAAAAAAAAATTTTGCAACACCCATCTCGAAATTGAGGACTTCCATGCTTCTGAATGATATGCAAAGTACTTCCATCCAACAGACGGTGCGGGAATAATAATGGCGCATGCCCACTTTGAAACATGTCTATTTCGCGAATCGGCGCGATGTACGCGCATGCGCACTTTATAGATGCGCATGCGCCATTATTATTTCCGCACAGTCTGTTCGATAGAAATACTTTGCATATCATTTAGAAGCATGGAAGTCCTCACTTTCGAGATGGGTGTTGCAAACATTTTTTTTTGTCATTGAGGCTTTTAAAGCATTTTTATATATACTTGACATTTCTGTATTATTTATTACTTTTGGATCGTTTTTAAACGTTTTAAATATTTAAAGACAAAAAGTATTGGGCCTTGAGCCATTCAATTCTTTATTTCACATATTTTGAATTACTGTTTAGGAAGTATTATTTCGCATTAAAAAAAAGTATCACGCATTTTTTAAGTTATTAAAATTCAATTCTAAATTCTTTCTAAATAAAAAATTATCTATTAAACTCTCTTGAAAATTTAAATTTGCCTTAAAACTACTAATTAATCACCAGAAATATGTTTTCTTTAAAGAAACATTAAGTGCAGAAATTTTATTTTGAAGATGGTTAAGGCTCACTGCACGACTTGGTACGGCGCTGGCTCAAAATACTTAGCCGAGATTTTGTAACCAAGATCCAAGTGCTTCAATAGTGAAGTTGGTTAGAGCGCACGGTAGAATACACGAGTTTAGGTAATTTATTATGCAAGCGGGCATCCAAACAACTGAGATATCTAGTAATATTTTAGTAATCTCTTATTAGTTTTCTTCTCATGTTTAATATTACTAGATAATTACCCAATAATACCAGATTTATCGAAGGATAGCATGGCCGCTTGCAAATGCATGCATTTCTTGTCTAAGAGAATATAAAACCCTTGCGTACCCTTTCTCTCATATCCAAAACTATAATACAAAGTCACTGGATTTTTAGAGAATTTTTTTTTCGTGTATTCTCGCCACTGGGTATAGAAAGGGATTAAGTTTAAGATATAACTTCTCCTGCTATGGGGATTCAAAACTCGAGGACAAAAAACGGCAGTGAAAAGGATTCAATAATTGTCACGTCACCATTGAACAGAAAATTTTCGAATAATTTTCAATGCAAGCCTTATTACCGGGTTATGAGTTAAAATTAAACATAAATGCGTGCAATAATCAAACCACTCATTTGAAATACGTTTAACTTAATGATTGTTCAATAAAAACTAAATAGAAATTATTAGACTATGTGAAAATATAAAGAATATATATTATTTCGAAAATAATCTTTAAAGTTTTTGAAAAAAATGCACGCCCCTGCGGCTACGACCATTGTGGTGGCACTCCCATGTATCGTTTTGAAGACTTAGGTTCAAAAGCAGTGCCATCTAACGGTTCCCCCGAACACTATCAGGGATTTTCAGGTTCATTCATAAATAAACCTGAAAATCCCTGATAGCAATTGTTGCCAAACTCTGCTTCCCCCACATTCTAGTAAATATTAAAGTTTGCTTAATTTCGTGTAAACTTTAAACATGATCAAAAATTGATAAATATAAAAAGATTTTTCATACGAAAAATATACATTTAAGATTTAAAATTCAAGAATCTTAAATTAGATTAAAATCAAATTCAAA
>CAKNWT010051842.1:0-10166 GCA_932066315.1 Andricus coriarius | reverse complement strand
CAGGTCCTCTTGGTCTCAGGTCCTATCATCATTTCTTTTCTCACAATGACCTCCAACAGCACTGTCCTACATGATTTTGTCTCCAGAATGGTTCTGGTCATTTTTTATATATTTTTGGATGTTGATTCCGAATCCGACAATAAAAATGCTCCATCACATAAAGTTTTTGAGGAAAACGGGATTAAAGGGTCGAAAAACCGTGTTTTTTTTACATATTTGAGTGTATGTAAAAAAATGAAAGAGAGGCTTAAATTAGAGCTTGAACCTTTGACTTCAACTTCTGATAATGACTTTTTAGGAGACTTGAATGTTAAGCTGTTGGGAACTGCTTCATCAGTCACTCTAGACTCTTGAGCAGGGCTCGCTAAAAGTCAGTCTTTGACTGACAAGACTGACAGCGTCAGTAACGAAGACTAGGTCAAATAGACCCCAATAAATTATCCTGCAAGTTTTCCTTCGACTTGGGTTTTTGTTTTCAGGGTTCGAATGCAAAAAATTCGGACGCCCCGCTGTGAACGAAGAGAAAAATTAATGAAAAACTTTCTGTCAGTCTCGCACTTGTCGTGTCAGCCTGCATCTGCTGAAAGTGGCGAGCCCTGCTCTAGAGTCTAGACTCTAGAGCAGGGCTCACCACTTAAAGCAGGTGCCGACTGCCACGACAAGTGCACGACTGCCAACCATTTTTTCTGTAATTTTTTTCTTCGATTTCCAGGAATCCTGGAAAGGGTTAACAGTCGGTACGGTCACGGCTCGTTGCGGCACATTGTTCACACCGAAGGGTCTGATTTTTTTCTACTTGTATTCACAATACATTTCATTTTTTCATTTCAAACTGTAATTTACCGTGAAGGATTAGGGACCAGTCCAACGACAAGATTTATGAGGGCCAGTTCTCGGGCCTGTTTGACCTAGTCTCGCGACTGCCACTGTCAGTATTTGCAGTCGCCGACTGCCTTTTGGTGAGCCCTGCTCTAGAGCCTATAATTTTTATCTGATGTTAAACTTTTGTTTGATCAAAAGCTTATGAAATTTCCCAGCCACTTATAACATTGTTAATAAAATCTTACATAAGAAAACAATTTTATAACTGATGAAAATTATAGGCTGTAGAGTGATTTATCCAGAGGTGCTATGCTTGAATACCAACTCAACCAACGCAGCCAACGAAGTTCCCAACGACTCTACATTCAAGTCTCTTACAAACTTATTATCGATGGTTGCAGTCGAAGGTTCAAGCTTTAATTTATGATCAACTAGAAGATTCTACCACCTCTCGTTAATTTTTTACAAACACTCAAATATGGCCGAAAATGCGTTTTTTTTTACCCTTTAACCCCGTTTTTCTCACAAACTTGGCCTGATAGGGCATTGTTATTACCGGATTCGGAATCAGATACCAAAAATCTATCACAAATGACTAGAAAAATTCTGGAGACAAAAAAACGAGTCATTTTTGTGGGGCAGTGCAATCTGCACTACCGAATTTACAGTTCGTCCTTTTTCCCCAAGTATAATTATTATGAACAACAAATTATTGGACTGCAGTTTTTGTTGAAGAAAGTTTGATTTCACTTTTCGGCGAAATGAATCAGCTTCACAAAGAGAATTTTCGTAATTAGAACAAAAAACTAGGTTGAGGAAAGCTTAAGATTATTTGGTTCCAAGATTAAGCACTGTAACGTTTTTATTTGATTTGAAATTTTTTAAACCCCCAAAAATTGAAAATGATGATGATTAAAAAGGATGAATTGTGGATTCGGAAATGTGGTTAAGAGACAGAGGATCGGGAAATTTGGTCCGGTCGTAGACTCGCGCCGTAGCACGCACAACGACGACTAACTTCACAGACATCCTCGAAAATCGCGTCGCGCCGAGGTCGGCGTTTTGCGACAAAAGATGCACGTCCTTCGCTTCCTCGGCGCCTCATGATTTTTTCGAATATCGAGCCTGCTCTGCTTTCCACCAGGTGGTCCTTCGGCTTACAAAATTCGCACGACTAACCGTCGATTAATAATTAATATCGCACCACGCTTTCCTCGGTAGCTTTCTTGAGTTTCTTAATTTCTTATTAAACACTTTTGCAGACTAACCACGCGATTTACGAAACAATCTCACACTCTTTGAAACTTTCCCCGATACATAGTCCGAACTCCCTTTTTTCGGAAAGAGAATTATTACTTGTTGTAAAAAATCTTATTAGATCAGTCTAGCGTGAAAGATGGTATGAAAGCAATTTTCCATTTGATCAGAAAAATATGTTTAATTCATAGTAAACAAAATGATTTTAATGAAATTTTACTGAGCTAAGGGTGTTAGAATTTCTTCTTATTGTATGCCAACAATATTTTGGTTAGAAAATTTTAATTTACACTACTGGCGAAGTTATATACAGGCCTGTTTTTTGAGATATTGCCAAAGTGCCTTAATTTTTAAATTATAACTATTGTGCGATTTTTTCCTCTCAATATCGCGAAAGGTAATAAATATCTGCATCTAATACGCCCATGTTGAAGGAAAAATCTCGAATTTATAACAAAATATTGCGCAGAATTTTATTAGCTTTCGTGTAATGATGAAAAAATCATCAAAATTAAGGCACTTTAGTAACAACTCAAAAAATAGGCGTGTATATAATTTCTGCCAGTACTTGGGATATAATTATTTAGATATAGATTTTCAATATAAATTTATTTATATTATTATATTATTACATTTTTAATTTGATGTGATAATTATGATTGAAATCTAGAATAATGGCTGACTACATAGAAATTTTCTACTAGAACTTTTACATAAATTCCGAACAAACTTCATGAAAATTTAACACATTTATTTCATTGAACTTCATGTAGAGGAAGAAACTTCTTTCTAATTTATAGAAAATGAGCAATATTAGACAAACCTCTTTCTTTCTGAGTAAATAGTAAAATTGCATTTTCAAACAACCTACACCAAAGAAATTAGTTATTCTGAATATTTTACTATAAATCTTTATTAATTCAATTGCAATTGGCCATATTAATCATCAATTCTAAATCTATACTATATGATTTCTATTTTGAACAAATGGAAATTTGTATTTTTGGAAATTCTGTAATACGATGATTTCTAATATTCTAATTTTTATGGTCCATAAATTCGGCAACTTTATCAGCTTTTTATTCGTTTATTATACGAAATATTTTACAGGACTATCATTTCTAAAAATAATTTCTTAAATCACCAAATAAAACTTATTTTCATAGGTTGAATGTCTTAACTTGGTGAAGGAAAACTTTTTTTATGTATGTATCATGATATTACACTGGCTGACTTTTCTTTTGACTTGCTTTAATTTTACGCTTTAAATTCGCTTTCATTTATCCCAACTTCTTTATTAGTGACTTGTACACTGTAAAACATAACTGTAAACTTACATGAAAGTAAGACCGGTTGCCTATAGTATGGCTTTTTATAGAGTAAGGTCTTTCTTTTAAAAAAATCCTTTAATATTTGAGGACATTGCAAAATAAATTGACTTTAGAATTGATACTTAAAAAATGTCCTATTTTTTCTATCTAGAATATTCAATCGTAAGTTTATTCACAATATATTTCTCAGCTATGCGCTAAGATAAATAATTAATTTATAGTTCAGTCGCGATTTCTTTGAATTCAACAAATATCTTAAATTCCAAAAGCATGTAGCAAAATTCAATTTCACATTTGTTCTGGGTTTTAATTCTCTGTAATTCTATCATTTTAATATCTATAGAATGAAATAAGCCAAATTTGGGCCAACTGAATGATCTTGCTCTATAAAAGTTAAACTTCTGGTACTATCGAAACTTATCACCTTCTCCTAGACTTTTTAGAGAATATATATTTTTTTCTTTCACTTTTTCCCCCTCAATTCTGGACTCTCTTTGGTTGGATTTTTCAGTGAGATTGAATTGTAACGCGAGAAAGGCCTTGGTGGAAAAGGCACTCTGGTTTTATACCTCTTTGTACTTGATTTCGAATTCAACAGAAAGGTAGGCCTTTCAGAGTATAGTAGGTAACTCGTTTCTCTCTTCTGTAGTTTCGCTTGGACGATTCGTCCTCGTTGCTCACTGACTTTTGCTCATACTCGTTCCACCATACAAAACTCACAAATTATTCCGCTCATTTACGGCCATCCAGTCTGGTTTTTAAAAGAAGAAAAAAAACATTTTCCGATGTGAGATGTGAAACTACTTTCGCTCACTCTTCCTCCTCGAGCCTCTCAGACGGCTCAGTCAATAACAATCTTCAAAGTCCAAAACCAATGAAATGACATCACTGGCACATGTGGACTCTGAAAATTTAATACACCTAATAACGATTATGGAATCGGAGATGAGACAAATTTCCCGTTTCATTTCACTTTTGAGCTTTCTCCGAATTTACATAAACCTCTTCATTAAAACTCAACTTTCCGGTTGAGCCTGACTCTCAAAATTCAAATCGATAATTAAAATCTAACAAACTCTCTAGCTTTAACCACCATCTGATATCTCTAATTCAACTAAATTGTTTCGCTGTCTATCGAAATTTCATTTTTTGCCCAATCAAAATGTTTAGTCATCATTTTATTACTTTTTACGAAATCATTTCCATCATATATGCAAAATTCATGAACCGTGTTGGATCTCTTTGCTGGTATGATTATTATTTTGGAAAAAATTACTTCAAGCTGAATCGACTTGAACCAAAATTCAGTTATATCTTTATTTTCTTTTTGCTATTTTCTGAATTGCTTGTGGAAAATTTTTACAGTTTTACGATTATCTCCATATTTGGCTAAATTGTTATTAAATTAATGAAAAATAATCTAATTTTAATGTTTAAATCTTACCCTCTAACTCCTTGATGCTTATTTTTTTACCTTTTTGAATTTTTTACTGTCAATTTCCCAAACTTGAATTTAAAAATATAAAAATATAAACAGGACCTAACAAAATAATTACGAAGGAGTTAAGCAGGAAACGATGCTAAAAACTTGAAATTTCAATGTAAATTTCACACAAAAACTTGAAACTACAGTCCTCACTCGAACTATGCAAATCTGTTTGCAAAAAATTTTGAAAATGGCAAAGAAACTATCATTAAAATTTTTTTAATTTATAATTGTTTCACTTCGTGCCAAAAAGCAGGTCCCTGCAAAAAAAGTTTTCTATGTTTTTAAGAATTGAAATATTACCAGTCATGTCTTATGAAAGACAAAACATGATTAATTATAAAAAAAATTTTAAACTTACGACTAATAATTATTTTAACAATACTTTTTGGAGTTGAATTTTTTTACTGTCGCTTCTTACCAATTAAAAAAAAATGTTTGAAATTTGATCAATCCTGGCTTATTTGTTCGGGGAAAACATTTTCTACAACTCTACTCTTACCAATTTTGAAAATAAGTAAATAATCTTTAAATAAAGTTCTTTCTTTAAAAAATGTTTTCTTGAAAACAAAATTGGTTTAACGATTTCAGCCATCGAAAAATTTACTTTAAAAATTGGAAACAGTAGAGTTTTTCTAGAGAATGTTTTCCCCGGACAAATAAGCCATAATCTGTTAAAACTTGACCCTTTTTTTAATTGGCAAGAAGCAATGGTAAGAAAAAATTAAATTGCGAACAAAATTTAAAAAAAAATATTTTCTGTAATTTTTAAAATTTTCGCATGAAAAATGTTTTTTATTTGAAATGCTATTATCAGCAATATTACTTTGATTCTTAAAATCAATGGCAAAATATTTTTTTAGGGATCTGGTTTTTGGCGCAACAACTACCTTCATTACAGATCAAGTTTTAGGTTTTTTTGTTGCTTTTTTGTTAAGTTTTAAGTTCAAGAATGAGCATTGTTAAAAATGAATTATAAAATCGAGGCGAAATTGCCATTGTTGATTGTAACTAGTTTTGGAAGAAAACTCGAGGTGAACTTTCGAAAAAAAATTACAGGTATGAATTGTTTATTTAGCAACAGTCATTTAGAGTTTTATAATTTTTCTTTCTCTTCAGGTAAAAGTTGCAATTCTTCATTAATCCTACTGGTTCATTAATCCCATGAAAGATTCTCGACAAATCGCTTTGGTACGTTTTTATTACCAAAGTTTTATGTATGAAAAATATTGTTTACAAAAATAACAATCACATAAATCCTACATCATTTTTTAAAATAAAAAAGTACCAAATAAATTTGTAGTGAATCTTTCAAGCAATGAAATTAGCCCTACACCATTAGGATTAATTCAGAATTTCAGCTGTTATCTAAATAGAAACCAAAAACATAAAGCTCGACATAACTATTGTTAAATAAAGAATTTGAACCTGAAACATGTTTTCTCAAGTTCACCTTAAGTTCTCTTCTAAAATTAGTTACAATTAAAAATTAAAATATTTACCTCGATTTTATAAATCATTTTTAACCATGCTCATTTTTGAACTTAGATAACACCTTAATGCTTCGAATCTTAAATGGTTCAGTTTTAAAGGGTTAAATTTGAAAAATTATACCGGGAAATGGGAATGAAATCCCGGAAAATAAGACTCTCACAAATTATTTTGTAAACATGTTGCATGCTTTATCCATTGATTGAATCAAAAAACAATAAAAATCAAGGTATCTCATTTAGTCACATCCTTTCCCAACTGCAATACTTTATTCTATTCTAAACATATGTCTATTCTCTATCTTATCTGGCTGCAATAATGGAGCAGACTACATATAAACCAGTCTTTTTCTCCGGAAAATCTAAAAAATGTATGTGCCCCGTATTCGCCTTTTTCGTCCTACTGCTACTTGTATTCGCTTCGTTTCATTTCTTCTTTTTCTACCCAGCGGCGCAGAGAAAAATGACAAAGAAGCAATAAAAGACTGTTTGCTAATGCAAGCTCGATCCAACTTTTTATCGTTCTTTCTCTCTGAAAAAACTGATGCTCTTATAGTTCTTATATATAAATTAAAGACATTAGAATGACAACTGGATAAGAACCATAAATGAAATTTTGCAGGGTGAACAAAAAAAGTGTTCAAAGATAGGTTTTCAAATATAAGATTTTGCTAAAATTATATAAGGATGTGTTTCCTAATAACTTCTACATTGAAGATGCCAATAAATTAAGAACAATTTTTCGAATTGGAAGGGGGGGAGTCCTTATCCAGTGTTCGATTTCATAAATTTAAAAAATGCTTATTTTCGTACAAAATTACGAAAATATAGTAAGGAATTCTTCGGGCCTGTTAAACATGCAAACGATATGCATTTTTTGATATGCCAAAATTTTGACAAATGTACGCACTGGAATTTAAGAAATTATGAAACTATGAGAATGACAACTAATTAAGTACCAAACATAAAATTATTTCTATATGACTCAGTGAAAAATAACCTAAAGTAATAGAAGCAAGTGTCCATTATTTACAATCTTTCAGGAAGGTGAAAACACTTTTTTTCTGTGTTTTAGACCGGAAAACTAGATGTTCCTTATCCAGTTGTCATTCTCATAATATTAAAATAATTTTTTCGAGTGAAGGGACAAATTATTTTTACATATGCCTAATTTTTATCGATAAATAGTATCCTAAATTACTTGAAATCGTTAAAAACAGAATTTTCAAAAAATTAGTGCTTATCCAGTTGTCATTATCATGTCTTCAGTTTCAATGTAGCCAAATAAAAATATTCTGTCAGGCAAATCATTAAGTTGGGATAAATGAGCTTTGGGTTTAATACGTTAATCAATTTAAATATTAAAAATGTTATATTTGAAATTAATTTTGGAGTTGGATGGGCAGTATTTTATTGCTTTATATACTTTTATCGGTGAATCTTGAATATATAGCTATCGCTCTCTGAAACCTGACACATATCGGAATGCGATTCACTTGCGTTCAATAACCGCGTGCAACGTCGTGAGCCAACAAAGTACCCAGATAGGCGTCACAGACACTGAATAAAAATTAGACGACACGATTTTGATACCAGTAGAAATTGACACAGATGGTAGATTTATAAAAAAAAATAGCATGGGCTGCTACATGGAATCGGGCCTTGGATACACGCAAAATGAACGTCTTGTGACGTTCGTGTAGAAAGCTTGTAAAATCCCTACCTAGTCAATTACAAATTAAAAAAATATGCGAAATCGAAAATATATCAATTTTACTCCTTGTTTATTGAAAACTGGTCAATTCTTCAATTATAAATAGATATACTAAATTTAATTTGAAAAGTTTCTGTAAAGTAGATATATTTTCTTCGCAATTTTAATCAACTCTCCTAAACTGTTTACTTTTTTACTACAGATTACATTTAATAATATTTAAATTTTCATCTTTTGATTTTTGTATTGAAAGCTATTTCGGAAATGATAAACAGCATAGGAGAGTTTTTTTGTGTTTGATTAAGAAATTTCGTAAAAGCAGGATTTTATTTTCAGAACCACGTAAGGTTTTGCCAAAGTTTAAAACTGACGAGCCAGTCTGTCCTGATGGGCAATTGTCCTGTGGAAATGGCGAATGTGTAGACAAGGAGTTATTCTGTAATGGAAAGCCCGACTGCAAAGACGAATCTGATGAAAATGCTTGCAGTAAGTATAATTTACCTCACCTATTTAAAAATATTAAAATCTCATCAAAGCATCTACGACACAAAAAATTCCGTCAAGTAACAAGTTATCAGTATACAGTCAACATACTTTGTGAAATCAAAGTATTCTAAAAGATACCCAAGTTATTAAATGTATTAAATTGAAAAAAATTACAGAATATTTGAGAATGTATTAAAGGGAGAAAAATGAAAACTGTACGAGATTATTATTACTAAGAGAAGAGAGAAAATATCGCAAAGATTTCATTTTTTTCCTTTTAATACATTATCAAAGTTTCCGTAATTTTTTTAATTTAACACATATAACCATTTTTATATTTTTTAGAATTACATACTTGGCCAACTTAGATTTCACAAAATATGTTGATTTTACTGATAATATTTTACTTGGCGGAATGGTTTGCATCATAAATGTTTTTGGAGAGATTTTGCTTATTTTTCAATAAAAATTTTTAATAAATCAAATACTCATGTCACGGTGATAGAACTATGTAGCACTGAACAAGATATAATGCATATTATTGGTTTTGAGATTTATATTATAATTTAAAATATAATTGTCATCTAGGTTAAAAAATGTTCTACTTTTTAAATATATGCAGAAAATTTCGGGGTTACTATTACGGAAAAATCCGTAGTAGTAGACAGTTAGTTAAAATATTGTATCCTGTAGTGTAGTCTATGTAGAATTTACGTCGGTCTAATTACTAAAAAATCTATTTCTCAATAATTATCTAATCAAAAATTCATGAAAAACAGATGAACAATTCCATCAAACAGACTTATCTTGAAGTTTTTGTATCAATCGGTTGAATAGTACAGGCTGTAGGTGCGACTAATTACTAGAAAATCAATTTTGCTTCATAAAAATTCCCGAAAAACGAAAGAAGAATGCCACGTGAAAAACTTCTTTTTCATATTTATGCGAAATTCAATAAAAGTAATAAGCCCAAGTTGAAGGAAAAATGTCAAATTAAATAACTCTGGAAATAATTAACATTTTTCAATATTTTTGGGCTCATTTTAAAGGTAAGTCCCCATACATTTTTTCGAAATTGTTAACATATTTTTAGATTTTTCCCCTAGATTCTGCCCTACAATCAAGCTTGGTGCAAGAAAGTCGTAAAACTTCAAAAATGTGTAAATACTTACAAACATTTTAAAGAATTCATTACGTATCATATTTTAATAAATTAGAGTAATAATTATAAAAAATATTATTATTTTGATTTCTTTTAAATCATTTGGTGAGTACAATCATTACATGAAATTTTGAGACTTTTATAACCAAGTGAACCCTAGATTAAAATCTAGGGAAAAAATTCGAAAAATATCTTCACAGTTTAGCAAAATATTATGGAGATTTGCCTTTAAAATAAGCATACGAAATTTAAAAATGTTCATTATTTCCAAAGTTACTATAATTTTTCAAAAACATCGAAATTTCACGTTTTTTTTACATTTGTTTATTAAATCAACATTTTGCCTTCGACTTGGGCTTTTTAGACGCAGAATTTTATAACCTTTCGTGTAGGCATGAGGACAAAAATTTAAAGTCAA
>CAKNWT010051838.1:0-10773 GCA_932066315.1 Andricus coriarius | reverse complement strand
ATATATTCTTAAATGCACTTAAATTTTGGTTCAGTCTAGTAATAAAAATTAAACTTCAAAGTACAAAAATTATAATTTAAAAAATCATATCTATAATTCATAGAAAAACATGAACGTATTCGAAATTATAATAATATTTAAACAATATAAACATAATTATCTTTTGGGAGTATTACTCTCACAATTCAGTTTATTTATTACAATCATATCAGTGCTTCTGTCATTAATAATTTTCAATTATTTTTTCCAAATATGTATTTTCGATGTGCCTAGACTTTGCGCTATTCATTATTATATTCGTAAATGCAGTGTTTCTGAAGCGATACATGTCAAAGTTTTCTAACCTTAAAAAATCTTTCTACTGCTTTACCGTCATATTTGACGAAGAACGAGAAAATCAGCGCTCGACTTCGTAGTACGATGAGGGCAGCACCTCGATATGGCAGAAAATGTGATGTCCTATATATATAGTTCCCCCACTCTGACACCCCGTGCCGCATCTAGGCTTATAATATCTTTGATAAACAACACATTCCTCCACTAGAAAACTTATGGTAGTATCTAACTAGTTTGTCAAGGTGTTGTTGCAAATACTTTACCGCCATATATTTTTTCCGGGAGGAAGCGTAAATGGCTGTATCGTCACAAACGATAGCTAAATTATCTTGTTGTTTTTTGTAATATCGTTGATATAATAAATGAATAATATGGGGCCTAGTATCGAACCTTGCAAGGTACGCCTGCTACCATTTTTTATTGATAGGAATTCTGATTATTATGTACTAGAGAAAATTTCCTATTGCTTAAATATCTAATGATTATTTTAATTATGTACAATGCTATTTTCAGTCTCTTGAGTTTGTATATTAACCCTCTGTGCCAGACGGTATCAAATGCTTTTTCTATATCTAGCAATCCTGCTGCTGTGTGTTTATTTAAATTTAATTGAGTAGAAATGGGATTAGTTATTCGAGCTAATTGCTGCACTGTGCTGTGACAGTTTGGCTGTGCCAAGCTGTCTGGTAGAATTAGTTTATTTGACGTTTCATGTTGTTGAGTATGATGTTCTGAATACCGTCGGGACCAGGGGCTTTCTTAGATGCTGTCCTTTTAATTGTTTTTCTTATTTTTATATGAGAAGCAAGGTTAACATCATTTACATCTCTTAATTTATTTGTAGGCTTTATAAACTATTTTTTTGGTACATTACTTAGCTGTTTTCCAGAGACTATTGTCTTTAACTTTTAGATTTTGAATGTTTATTATCCCAGCAAGTGTTTGAATTTTTTTAGTTTCTTTGTTCGCCTGGCAATGGTTTCGATTTCTTTTCAAAATTAACGATCGGTATTGATTTTTTCATGGCTTTATTTATGATTGCAGTCATATTACTGACTGTCTCATTTATTGCGTTAACGGTAATTATTTTGGATATAATTGCAATGTTTGTGTTAATGTAGTTTCTAAATTTTTCCCAGTTTGGTTTTTTATACAGTCCGACCTTTCAATAGAGCATCTTTCAATAGTGCCGCTTCCCCAGTTTGACGAGCGAGCTATTTCCCCCACTCCGCGAGAGATAAGCAGGAGCTCGAATTTCGTATACTTACCTCTCAATACTGCCGTCAGCCGAACTTCTTTTAATGCATGCATTGGAGCATAAGATCAATATTCATAATTAATTTTTATTGGAACAAACGCATTAAATTCTCTAATTTCTGGTTTAATTATAATTTTAAATCTGCATACACGCACGTAAAAATAATAATAGCCGGTTGATTACAAATAAAGAGAGAAAAAAACCTAATACATGTTTTAGATCACAACATCAACAATGGAACTGTTGACATTAAATTACCGTGCAAGCAGTCGGCAGTATTGAGAGGTCGGTGCAACAATCTCGCCGGCGAGCGCGGAGGTACATGGTGGGGGAACGCCAATTCGTAGAAAAACTCTTCCCCTTGTATCCCTGGCCGGCAGTATTGAGAGATCCGACTGTAATTAAGGAAATATCTGTGTTCACGTTTCCAAGGGGTGTTATGTAAAGTTATTAAAATTGGAAGATGGTCCGAGTCAAGTTCGTCTAATGTGTCAATTTCAGTTTGAACATTAATGTTTTTAAATACACTTATATCCACAATACTTGGTTTTATATTTTGCATATGCGGATAAAGAGTGGGATCGTCAGGAGCTATTATTTTTTTAAATTTATTGTTTGCATATTCAATTATATTTTTGCCATTTTTATTGTTCCTAGCACAGTTCCAATAGCTATTGTTAGCATTAAAGTCCCATATTGCAAGAATTTGATTGGTAGTGTTAAAGAGTGTTTCAAGATCAGATTTACTGATATTTTGTCGAGTTGCGTAACTTGATATTATTATTAGGTTGTTATCTGTTATAATTCCTATAGCTTCAATGGACTTAGTGTTAAAGTCTCCTTCTGTGAAATGTATGTCTTGTTTTATAAATATGGCTATGCCGTGGGGGCTTTTCTTATCGTTTTGAAACCTGGAGTGTGGAAATTGAGTTTTTCTTTGAGCTTAGTTTCATTAATTAACATAACAAACATAAATAGCAAATTTTATCATATGTTCGGAGACAATAATTCCCATATCTAATTTGCAATCAGTATTCTCTAAGCCTTTTTTTTAGACTTTCTACTAACCTTAGTAGCTCAGTAAAGTTGAATTGAGTGGTTAGTTGTTTCCAGATAGTTGTAAATTCCTTAAATGATTGTTTATACTGTATATTTGAGATTCCTGTGTCCGTTTCTGCAGTATCAGTTGAGATTAGAGTTCTTATGCTGTTCCAAGTTTGTTTCCGATGATCATTTTTGCTGTGAAATTCTTTTCTCCTTGTTGGTGACTGGATTGAGTCTCCTGATGTGAGAGTTCCTGATTCATTGTACCCTTTTTGAAAGAAGTTTCGGGAAGTCCGCCCGAGTTGGAAGTACTTGGCTATATGTAGGGTAGGCTGTAGATTCTGTAGGTTTTGTGTTTGTCATAAATTTATGATTTTAAAGACTTTATGCAGGCGTTATTGGTATTTCTGGCATGTTGAGGAGCTGGCGCGATGTTCACCTTCACAGTTCGCGCATTTTGTTTCCGCATCTGTTTTTTCACATTTTTTGGAAGTGTGGTCCCCTCCGCATTTCACACACTTAGTTTTGTTATGACTGTCCTTAGTTGCATGTCCAAACTGTTGGCAGTTGTAGCATTGCGTAAATATTCTTGGGTTGGGGTAAGCTTCCCATCTTATCCGAGTGTAGCATAGGATTGTTATATTTCGGATTTATCGTAGTTTTTCTCCTGTCCTTTCAGGTCCATAGTAAACTATGTTAGGTGGATACCTTGGATTTTGTTAAACTTTCATAGCTACTAGCTTTTTGGGTTCGCAGCCTAGATCCTTTAGGTCCTCGATGATTTCGTCCATTTTGGCGTCTGCTAGTCCTTTGAGCACTAGTTTTTTTATCTTTTGCACACTGGAGAGCGAAGGTGTGAAAAAGTATGCTGCTATTCAAGAGATGTGTCTTGATTTGTTGATGTTCCCTCAGTCCGTTTGGAAAAACAGTGAGCTGAGTGTTTGTTATTCTCATGATCACATGTTTGGTCATAGTTTCAATTTTGTTGTAAACCAGAAATCTAGTTTCGTCAATAGTGTTTGGGTTGTTAAGAAGATCGCATTTGCATTGTGAAAATCTTCATTTATTCTTTAATAATTTTGTACAGACTGTTAATGCTAATATCTACAATAATCGTCAATACTGTAGGTGCCTATTTCTCTATAAGAAACTTTAACCGTATCCATTCACTATCATATTTCAAGTTAATATTTGCTGCTAAAATAAATGTAGCTTATATTGATATTTAAGTTTTGAGTAAAAAATGTATTCAAAAAGCCCATTATATCATTTTAAGAGGCATTTCTTCTTCGTTTATAGGGGTTTTTTTCCTGGAACTCTTCTAAGGTCATTTGATTTTCATAAAACTTTTTTGTTATTCTATATATATGTCTGAGATAAGAGGAAGGTTAAACTTCTTATGCAAATCGATATTCCTGTCTCAGAGGTAAGCATTAGTGATCATCCTCAAAACTTTATTTTGAAAGCGCTGTAGCCTTGAGGTAGTAGTGTCTGATGCGCTACTCCAGACGGGAGCTGCATATAGAAGAACTGGTCTAATAATCATATTATAAAGCAGTAGCTTTTTTAAATACTTAGTTTACTCTTTCGGAACATGAGGCAGTACAAGATACACAGTATTTTCTGAGCATTTTTAAGTGAGCGTGCAACGTGCTCATTAAATATTATTTTTTAGACATTTTGCCATTTTCCATAAGGAATTGTCCCTAACAGTGAGACTCATTAGTTTATTATCCCAATTGTTATTATAAAATTTTGTTATGTATTTTTTGATTTTGTTAGCTAATTTGTTGTATATTTTTCTAATTTCATCGCTATATGTCCTTTAAAAGACCTTACGCAAGACATTCCTGTCTTTTTTAAATTGGTGAATAAAATGTGGTAAGTTAATGTGAAAGTTACGACATTTTTGCTTAGGCATAGTTATTTCTGCAGCATCTTTAATGACACTGGTAAGCTGGTTAACATTCTTATTTATATCACTAACATCCTCAAGAGTAGACGCAAGTTCTAGATTTCTGTTAATTTCACTTCTAAACTTATGCTAATCCGCTCGCTTATAATCATAGAATTCAGTCTCATTATACGAAAGGCTTGTTAAGTTATTAATTGACATCACAACAGGTATGTGATCTGCGTTTAATTCATCAAAGGTATCAATGTTAATGACGGAGTCAATATTCTTTAATAGACGTATATTTACCACACTAGGAGGAGCATTAGAGTAAGGATACAAAGTAAAATTAACTGGATGCAGAACATTTAAAAAATTATCAAGAGCATAGCCATAAAGAATTTTACCATTGGGATTCATACTTTTTGCAATTCTATGCTGTATTTTTGGCATTAAGATCCCCATATAATAATACTTTGTTACCAGTGTAAAAAATTAAATTTCATTCTCTAGAATTAATCTTAGCTTCAGGAGGATTATAAGCAGAAACTAATACTGAGTTATTACATAGTCGGATAGTAATACATTCTTAAGAAGCAGTGTTTAAGGGGCTAGTCTAGTTTCTCACTTTCCAAAAATCGATTTTTTCTTGCCTAATTCGATAGTATACTATTTGGAGAAAAAGTTCCCAGAGTAACTGTGAGTATGAAAAATTAAATTTTATAACCAAAAATCAGTTGTCAAAACTTTAAAAGCGTTTTTCTCAAAACGGCATTTTCAAAAATGGCTGTAACTCTAGCTCAAAGAAAAATTAACGAATCGATTTGAAATTTGGCACGAATATTCCTAACATGTTTTTACATACCATGAACTAGGATCTTTTCGATATTTCAAAAAATATAAATTTGCCGAGCAAAAAACGAGCGTTTTTTATGTGAAAATTTGACTTTTTTTTCAAAACGCTACCATTTTTTTAATTTTCAATATTTTCAAAAGATCCTGGTTCATGGTACGGGGAAAGTCATCTAGTTTAACGTGAAACAAATGGCAGATACTGGCATTCTGAAGACCTCCACAACTGCAGCCGATTTACAACTTCATTTTTGGATGACTCGACATCGGAGTGTATAACTGGGCTTACAGTTAGTATTTTTTCATGAAATTTTGTTTACTAACTTCTCAATAGTATCTGAATTTATTCTCGAAATTGTAAAATATTTGACAGCATTGGTTTTTTTTATGAGTCCCGAAAAATCACCTCCATTTTCCTCCCGAAAACAAGACTAGCCCCTTAATATAACTTCAGAGTAGTTAATGATGTCTTTGATTAGAATTAAGACACCCCCTGTGCCTTGTCTTCAAACCTATCCATGCGTACATTATTCCCTGTGACGCTAAACTTATTTTTTGGTGTCAGCCTTGTCTCGTTAAGCATCATAATATCTATTTTGTGGTCCCAAAGAAATTGCGATAACTCTCTAAAATTACCCCTAATACCATTTACATTCCAATCTCCTACTCTTGATGAATTTATAATTTTCTTATTTGCCAGAGTACAGAGTTACAGAGTTCGTTGAGTTTCCTAAGTTCCATTGCCAGAGTCTGAAAGTCTAGGGTATCTTTGTTACTCGTAGTGTAGTCCTGCTTGTCCTCTGCTGGTACTTTTGTGTTTGCCTGGTGAGTTGAGACGTTTGCCCGTGCAAACGGCCTGATAGGTCTTAGAGGTGGATAGGCATCTTGTGTCCTTGCAGATGGTAATATTTTCTTCTCTCGTGACTGCTCCATCTGTTTTTTTGTTGGTTCTGGCATCAATTCTTTCCAGTCTTTTGATGTATGTCGGGCAGGTGACATCGTTTGCCTGGTACTCGCCTCCACAATTTGAGCATTTAGGAAGCTTTTTTAGTTTTGGTGCTTCTCCGTTCTCCTCTATATTTTCCTCCTCCGGGTGATTGTCTGTGAGATGAGCCTGCGCACAATTGACACATTTCGGTGGGTTTCGCATTGAGAGCTTTCATGTACATATAATTGACGCTTGCGGCAGATTAATTAATCAGTTTTAACACCTTGGAGTAGGAGGTTCTCTTTAATTTCCTCAACAGGAATAATAGGCAGTCCATCTGCCACCAGATGTCTCTGTCTCTCATCTTTGAACGGATGAGTAAAGTTAGCTCTATGTGAACCATCCAGATTCTTCATTATGATCTGGCAGTCATTTTTATCAAACGCGAAGATGGAATGCCCTTGTCTGGAAAAGTTGAATCTTGTCTTTTTAGAGGCTGTCGCTTCGTTGGTTTCCTTCATGACCAATCCTTGGTTATTTATTTTAGCGGTTAGCACAATACGTGGTATACTTTGCTTAGGTTTCTTGTCGGGCTCCCCCTTGGAGCTCATGTCGTCCTCCTCATCCATCTCGTCCATGCTGGTGGCGTTGTCTAACAGGACTTCGTATCTGTTTTGGGTACAGATATCTTCATTTTCCGTCGACCTTCTAGATCTGTTTCATCTGCTTGCAGCCATGCTAGCTGTCGGCGCACGCAGCCTTACTCGCAGGTTAATGGTCTCTCCTGCGGGAAGGATCGGGATGGATGAGTTGAAGTGTGTTACCCATCTGGGCATTTTCACACGATTGGATAGGTAGCTGTATGACGGCTAGAACAGAAAAATAAGTGCTCTATTTAAAATTTAGGAGTAAGGGAGTAGGAGGGTTATATAGGTTTCAAGAAAATATGTACTTAAGCTTCTTTCATTAGGAAGTTTTTGGGTTTTACATGCTTTCGCAAGGGATCATAAGGATAATTTCCTGAAGACGAGATATGTGCATGCTTGGATTTAGCTGTTCTCTAGTAGAACTTTTTGGCGGTTTCGTCAATGTATTCTGAGATGGTTGGCAAATTAAATTCTTTGTGCAGAAGAGAATTTTTAGTGTATCAGGGGGATTTTGTAATGCGTCTCAGGAATTTATTTTGAATTATTTAGATCTGATTGATATTAGTTTTGGAGGTTCCTCCCCATATTGTGCATGCATATGTAATAATGGGTATACTAAGCATTTTGTAAATCAAAATCCCGTAATCTGGTTTTATACTTGAATTTCTGTTAATAATCGGACGTAAGCGAGAGATGAGCCCCATGGCTTTACCCTTCACGTCTTTGGCATGCAAGTTAAATTTATTACGTTTTTCAACTTTTTGGCCGAGATATTTAACGGAATCTTTCCAGTTTATTGATTGTCCAAAAATTTGCTGTGGCTCTAGTTCTACTATTCAGAGAATAGTAAAGCTTCGCATTTAGTTGTGTTTATTTTGATTCTCCATAATTTGCACCATACTTCTACAATCTTAAGTGCCTCATCGAGGAGGCTTAGGATTGTTTTATCGCACCATGAGGATACAAATAGGACCATAGCATCCGCGTATATACCCATGAGAACTCTGGGGATTGTTGGGATGTGATTGACGTAAAGGATAAAGAGCACTAGTCCCATTATGCTGCCCTGGGGGACACCCGATTTAATGCCAAGTTTGTCTGAAAGAGTGTCATTTATCATTACTAAAAGTTTTCTGTTAGTGAGATTAGAGTGCAATATGCGAATGAGTTTACTTGCAAATTTATAATTGATTAGTTTCTTTAGTAGCCCGATGTGCCGTACGCTACACCGAGAAAAAAATATTCTTCGTTCAAGAGGATTCCTCTTATTTTGATGCAATTTTTCCTCTACAATATGGTATGAAAAGTATTCCTCTCAATTTGAGAGGATGGTTTTCTCTTAAAGAGGATTATTCTTAAATCAAGAGGATCCTCTTAAAGCAGGGCTCACCAAAAGGCAGTCAGCCACTGACAGTGTCAGTCGCGAAACTAGGCCAAACAGGCCCGAGAACAGGCCCTTATAAATCTTGTCGTTCGACTGGTCCCTAATCCTTCACGGTAAATTACAGTTTGAAATAAAAAAATGAAATGTATTGTGAATTCAAGCAGAAAAAATCAGACCCTTCGGTGTGAACAATGAGCTGCAATGAGCCGTGACCGGAACGACCGTAACCCTTTCCAGGATTCCTGGAAACCGAAGAAAAAAATGACCGAAAAAATTGGTGGCAGTCGTGCACTTGTCGTGTCAGTCTGCACCTGCTGAAAGTGGTGAGCCCTATCTTAAAGAAAGAGGGAAAATTCTTTCAATTGGAGAGGATCATCTAATCCGTTTTAAATGCAATCCTCTTATTTGCAGAGTATTTGATCTTCTTCTAAATATGATTGGAGTCTGGAAAAATTGCTAGATTCGTATACACTACGTTATTTTATTGTTGATGTATTACGCGAAAAATTGTGATAATCTATTAAAATACGCCGTAACCCCATTTTCGATTACGCGGCGACTTTCGCGGTGACGAAACGTTTTTTTTCAACTTACGGACTCTAATTGTCCTATCAAAACCGCCAAATAAACAACCGGTTCTATAATTTTAGTTAATGATAGCGGCATTTTTGCCATTCTTTTTAATTTTTTGATACTTAATACATTGTTCTCTGAAAATGAAGAACAACAAACATAAAAGAGAAATGCATGCGAGTTTTGTTGTACGGTAATAGAGGAAAGAACATTATAGCAATGAAGAAATCATACAATTTGTACACCACGTGCATAAAGAAATGCACAATCTAAAAAATTAACTTATTTTCGAACGGCTTCACATACATGCTGAGGTTCAAATTTTTTAACAGCCAAATCAGCTCTTTACCCATTATTTAAATGTTATAATTCACTGCATCCTTAAAAATCCACCGGTTCACTCAAAACTGACCGACACTATAAGTTAGGTTATTACGCTTGATTGACTCCGCATGCGCAAGTTCTGATCTGAGAGTAATTCCTCTACAAATTAGAAGATTATACTCGATCCTAGAGGAAAATGCAAAAGTCTTCCTTTTGCCATCCCTCCTCTCAAAAAAGAAGGAAATCCTCTCATTTCTAGAGGAATATTCTCCTTTTAAAAGGAAAATGTGAGAGGATTGAAGAAGAGGAATTTTCCTCTTAAATTTAGAATATTTTTTTTTCTTGGTGTATCAAATGCTTTTTCCACATCGAGGAAGACAGCTCCTGTGTTCCTTTTCCAATTGAAATTATGGGTTACATTTTCTATGAGTTCATGTATCATGTGTTGTGTGGAATGTTCTTTTCTGAAGCCAAATTGCTCTGGTCTAAGGATGCTGTCTTTCTCGATGTGTTTATTTATCCTAATGAGAAGAAGACTAGGACTTATCCTAATGAGGAAGACTAGGATATGAGCTGTTTTCCAAGAGTTTGGAAAGTAATTATGGTCAAAGCACACGGAGAAAAATGGATAGTCAAACTTGAAGTGTCAAAATTTAAATGGTCAGTTTGATAATCTAAACAGTTTCAAGTACCACCCACAATTTTTTCTTCATAGTTAGGCAGACCATAATTTTATATTCTGTTTGAATAATCAGGGGTGATTCAGACTTACTATTAGTATAGTCAAATCGACACTCCAGAATGTCAATCGACACTCCAGAGTTTCAAACAGAAGTGGCTGTGTCACGACCTCTACCGAACGCCGAGCGAACACACCCGACACCCGAAACGCATTTTTGGAGCGACTGACGTTCGGTGTCACGTTAGCCGTGTTTTACAACACTTTTAATTAGTTTAAACCATCTTTTGATACTTCAAACATGTGTCGAGAGTGAATATAATGTGGAGAACATGTTGAAGAGTGGCTTGAGTGATTTTCGTTCAGATTTTGAACGCCAAATTGGATATTTTTCGAGGGATTAAGGACAAAGGCGTCACTCATTAATTAGTGCGTATTCTCAACATTTTCGACCGAAAATGTGCCCAGCATTTCGTAATTCGTTAAGAAAGAAACAAGACTTGCGAGATTAGTAATAAGCATTTATATTGTTTTCTAAATTTTCCAGTATTAATGTTTTAATTCAGTGCAGTGACGCCGTTTCCTTAGCCTTTCGTGTTCAAAGCATTATGTTGTCAACGTTTTTATACATATACAATAATGTCTCAAGTCATCCTACTCTTCAAAAATAATAAAGATGCTTTCAGAATTGATCGATTTTATATCAATTTTCATGGTTTTCAGGCTTCATTTATTAATTTATTTTCCATCTCTTTTGTCGCTCTTACTCTGAGAAATATATATATATATATATATATATATATATATATATATATATATGTAGGTAGAAGAAGGACAAAAGATAATAAAGTTGA
>CAKNWT010051834.1:0-14901 GCA_932066315.1 Andricus coriarius | reverse complement strand
AAGTAATGAAATAATGAATATTAAATTAAAAATGTTAGTGCCATCTCACGATAGAAGTAAATTTGATCGAAATGCAAATAATATAAACTTTGTATTCTATAATTAAACCTTCTTGAATTGAAATTTTGTTTCCATGTCCATAAAAATGGAATTACCTCGTTTAAACCAATGATTCTGGGCCCAAAAATAAACACAAGCTAAAATTTGGGACGAATTTGAACTTATTAATGTAGCACATATCTGATTTTAGTCTACAAATGTGAAGAGACAAAAATATCAAAAGCAAACTTACTCACGTACATACCGAAAAAAGAGTAACAAAGTACAAGAATTCTATTTTCTAAGATTGTTTTACCTCATCAAACTCTCCTCGAACGACATGAACATCACTAGCCAATGTTTTAAGATAATCATAAGATTCCTTCGTACAAAGGTTCCCAGTGCACAAAATATGTTGTATTCTTCCAGGAACAAGGAGTTTTTTAAACTTGCTCGGTAAGCTGCTGCATCTGTGAGGAATGTGTAGATCACCCAAAACGAGTACCAGCTGTAAATAAAATATTTTTGCATTGATACAAGAAAAAAGCCTTTGTAATGCTTAACTTTCAATAACAAAACACACTAATAGGTACGACATTCTCTCAAAAGAAAAATAGATTCAATTGAAAATAAATTTTGAGGTTATGTCTCGAATGTCTTTGATCTTCATCAAGTAATATAAACACTATTTAAGATGATATTGATTTACTCACCATATTTAACCGATTATTGTACCTGCGTCAAGCAATATAAATAAACTTTCACTGTCTTAAATGCATACAAATCTCACTTGAAACTCCTTGAAACTACGAAAACACACGAAAACTGTAGAAACCGTAGGAACGAAGAAACGTCAAACGGAGGCGGAAATAGGAGTAACTGACAGCCGAAACGAACCTAACCTATAATAATATTTTCCGGTTTTCAAAAATAAAAACACTTCCACCAATCAACGTTCACCGGTAAAATTTACCGTTTTTTACCGGCTTTACGAGTTTGCGTTGCGGGTCAGCGGGAAAGGCAGCCAAAGGAAAAAGAATAATATGTGAAATTATAATGTTTGTTTATTGAAATTTGTATATGTTATACTAAGTATTGAGTGTCCGATGTAACGAAATAGTTGATTTAAAGTGTATAATTCACCATGAAGTGTGTTATCTCCGGATCGAACATCAAAAGTGAGTTTAAATTCTTCATTTATGTATTTGTATAGGTTATGTCATTTATTCATGTTCTTAGATTTTTAGAATAATAATTGTTTATTAGGAATATTTGCAAGTTTAAACTTTAATTTAAGCTTTTTAGGAAACTTGGAATTGCATTTTGTTCATAGTATATAGTTAAAATTGCATAAATAGTAGTACTATGATAAATTTATAACTAGCTCAATTTTATTCAAGTTAAAATTTAAGTTAGAAGATTGTAAATAATTAAAATATAATGATTTATTGGGAAAATTGGGCAAATAGAATGAGAATTTTTCTTTAAGCGAGTAACTTTGTAAAAATTCAAATTTATGGAATTAATTGTTTTCAAAATGTTGTTTAAAAAAAAATTTTAACCATGAAAACAAGATGAGGGTGTCCACCGTGTCCACTGAAACTTCAAAAAGAAAATTCCAGGCTTTATCTCGGTTGACTTTCGAGCGGTTAGAATAATAATTATTCAATACTAATTGTTTTATTATATAAATTTTAAAAAGAATTAAACATTTTGGAACTCCTAGGTAAAATATATAATGTAAATGATTGTAACAGTGTTTTTAGACATCCAAGCCCAACATGTTTTGAAAATAGGGAAAATATAGTGATTTTTTAAGACAATAGGCAGACAATAGGGAAATTAATTCTTTTAAATAACATTAATTCAGGTACTATAGTCCTGAGATTTTAAGTCGAGATATATTGCATTTTTAACCCAAAAAGACGAATTTTCCGTACCATTTTTTTAATTGCAAAGTCGATTTTTAAAAATTTGATTTTCAACCCGAAAAGGTGAATTTTCAACAAAAAAGTTGTAGTTTTAACCAAGTATGTAGTTGAATTTTTAACCGAAAAAGTTCAACAAAAAAGAATAAATTTCAACCAAAAACAGTTGCATTTTCAAAGAAATAGCTGAATATTTAATCAAAAGAGAAGAATCTTTTATAAGACAGTTAAATTTTCAACAAAGAAAGACGAATTTTCAAACAAAAAAATATGACTTCTACTAAAAGATGAATTTTCAATCCAAAAGGACGAATTTTCTATCCAGAAAGATAAATTTTGAACAAAACAGTTTCATTTTCGACCAAAACAGACGAATTTTTAACCAAATAGTTGAATATATAGTTGAATCGCTTTTAAGAAAAGCTTAAAATACTTAAATATATAGTATAAATGGAACATTCATTTTTCTACGAAACATTAACTTTAAAATCTTTAATATGAAATGATATTCGATATTGTAACGGAGATAGTTGGTAAGACTGAGCACAATTCCAGGCAAATTTTTTTCTAAGAGCAAGACGATATTTATTGCAAAAGAAAAAAACAAGTCTGAAAAATTGTCGATTTTCAACAAAAAAATCCCGGCTATTTTCCGGTATTTTCCGTTGCTCAAAATTTCAGGTTAATTCAAGATTTTCTCGGTCAATGGCCACTAGGGTGGTTCTTAATTATTCTTTGTGGAATTTCTTTTTTTAGGATTTCCAAATGATCTCAAAATTTGAGCCAGATCGGTTAGTATTTAGGGGTCGCGCTATGACCATGAAGTTTCCCACTGATGTAGAAAAGTCAGTTTATTGCAAATCTAATATTTAAACTCGATTATATGTTACAAATAATTTCGTATTTCAGTATATTATTCAGAATTCGTCAGACAATAAGAATCAATAATAAATATTGAGAATTAATGATTTTAAGTCACTCTTATGGGTCCTAAAAGAAAACCCTGTAAGTGACAAATTGGAATTTTGCGTAATATTGCGTTTTTTTAACGCTTTTTGAATTTTTTTGTATAAGCAATCATTATTCAGTAATTTAAGAATACCCAGTCATCTTTGAACTATTTTAAAATTATTTAAGCAATTTTAATTTGTTCAAACATTTGTTTTTTCAGCTAAGTCGTCAAATGAACATATTTTCGAGACGGTATGAGTTCTTTAATCAATGATAACAATAAAATAATTTGTTTAAATTATTCTACAATCATTTAAATAATGCTTGTTTGTTAATACATATAGTTTACCTAAAAAAAGCAGGAGAAACATTTGATCTCGTTAAATTTTCGACAGGTTTTAATATTTTTAAGTACCAATTTGTTTTCTAAGAATACTCGTAACTTTTTTAACAAATTTAAATTGTGTAAACGCATTAATTTTGTTTAAATATTTTATTGTTGCCATTTTTTGAAAGATTAAAATATTTTTGGGTACTACTTTGTTTTCTAAGAATACTTTTACATGTTTAAATAATTGAAAGTAGTTTTAAAAACTTCGTAAGTGTTCATGCAAAACAGTTAACTAATACAATTTAAATCTGTGGAAAATTGAAGAAAAAATGCATTTTTTCCTCGCTGTTGGTAAAAAATACATAAAATAAGTCAAATAAATTTTTTAAACAATTTCAATTTGTTTAAAATTTGAGAGTATTCTTGGAGAACAAAGTAATACCGAAAAATATTTCCATCTTTCGAAAAATGGCAAAAGTAAAGTATTTAAACAAAATAAAATTGATTAAACAAATTTGAATTTGTTTAAACATTTACGAGTACTCTCAAAAAACAAATTAGTATTTAAAAATATTAAAATATGTCGAAAATTTGGTAAGATAAAATGTTTCTCCTGCTTTTTTAGGTAAACTATGTACTTGAACAAAAACCTATTATTTAAATAATTGTAAAATTATTTAAACGCATTATATTATTCTATTGTTATCATTTATTAAAGAACTCATAACGTCTAAAAAATACGTTCATTTCGCGACTTACCCGAAAAGAAAAATGTTTAAACAATTGAAAATTAGTTCAAAGACGACTATGCATTCTTAAATTACCCATTTGTGATTATTTAAGAAAAAAAATTCGAAGTGTTAATAAATCGCTATATTACGTATAATTCAAATTTGTCCCCTGTGGGGTTTTCTTTATGGGGACCCATTAGAGTGGCTTAAAGTCATTCACCCTAAAAAATTATGATTCATTCTTATTCTCTATCGAAATCTGAACAATATACTGAAATACGGAATTATTGGTAACATATCGTCGTATTTAAATATTAGATTTACAGAAATCTTACTTTTTCCCATTGTAAATCAAGGGGAAACTTCTCGCTCAAGTTTGAAGATTTTTTTGGGATATTTGTGCAAAACTGGGGGTGAGGGGGAGTAAAGAAATTCAAAAAGTGACAAATAAAGACCAACGTAGTGGCCACCCTGCTAAGATTTATAAACATTTAGTCATTGTAAATGAAAAATGTCTAACCACAGGTTTATTTGACAAGGTTTTAAATTAAAAATTGTATGAAACATCCAGAATCCAAAGCAAATAAATTTAATATTTTCAGTATTAGCAAAAGCAATTCATGCTCTTGCAAAAATCGGAGATGAAATGTACGTGCAGCCACAACAAGATTCGATATCTTTTCGAGCAGTCAGCATGTCAAATTCTGCATTTGCTGATTTTACAATGTTCAAAAATTATTTCTCATATTACACTTATGGGAATCTCAAGGACGATGATGCTTTGAAATGCAAAATTTCCATGAGGGTAAATTTCAATAATTTTATATTTATTATTAAATGAAGTTCATTTTTTAAGATTTAAAATATTATTTATTATAATTTAATTTACAGGCATAAAATAATATAATTTATAGGTTTGTTATTGTTTCTTTTCTAGTGCGCAATGGGAGTTTTTAAAGCACCTCATGTGATGGATAAAGCTCTTGAAACCTGCCACATAAAATTGGAGCCAAATGCATCGAAGCTGTATTTTATATTAAAATATAAGAACAGCATCATTAAAACGCATCGTCTACCAATTATAGACTGCGAAACTTTAAAAGTATGATTTTCATTCAACGCATGATTCACTAAATATTAAAACAGGATGAATGATTTACTCGATTAAAAAAATGCCCGATTTTTTCACGGTTCGAACAAATTTGTCATGGTCAATGAAATTACAAAATTTTAAGTCTTAATGCGGAAAATTTTTTAATTTGAAGTATTTATTTAATTAAATTCAAACGGTCAATAATTTACACATATAAATTGGAAGCCTTCAGCACTTTTCAATTGAGCAATTATAAATAAAATGCCGTTAAACTGCAAAATTAAAATATAAGCTATTATTCTCAATGCTCTAAACTGAAGGTAATTTTTTTTATCAACAAATAAATTTCTAAATGTTAAAAATATATAATTCTAAGAAATTTTAAGTTAGGAACGTTAAAAGTTGTACGATTTTAAATTTTGTTTAAAACTGAAAGGTTTTTAAATTAAAAGTTAAATTTGTTACATTTTAAGTCGTTAAAAACTAGTAATTGCTCAATTGTTTTGTATACATTGAAATTCAATACTTTCACTTACGAATTAAATTTTTTTCAATAGAAAAATTAATACTGTAACGTTCAACATTTAAATTTAGTACTTTGAAATTTTAAAGAGTCAAGGCTATTTCAAACACTTTAGTTTTAAATTCTTTAGTTTTAAATATTTAACTTATAATTTCCCATTCTAAATGAACAGACAAATATTTCGGAACTAAACAATATTTGAATAGAATTTAATAATTGAATAAAAGCGTTTTGTTATTAATCTATCAGGGATGTCATAATTTTGCTGAGCAACCAAAATTCTTAATGTTGAAAAATACCGAAAATATAACTACCGAAATAGAATATTAAACAAAATTCGAAATTTAAAATTCCCGAAAATTTCGTAAGCTGTTTTCATTTTCAAACTGCACATAAAATATTGATCATTTTTTTCTTCAACTTCTTTCTTCAAGTTCAACTTCGGAAATTTACTAATATCATACTAACATCGGGAATTCTATATTTCTATAATTTACTGAATTCGAGAATTATTCAAATTTGGGAATTTTGAAAATTCGGGTTTTATAATTTCGATAATTATACCATTTCTGGCAATATCGGCAATTTTTTATTTTTTTAATTATATTTTAGGCATTGTTCAACATTCGGGATTTTGCGTTTTCGGTGAAATCATGCGATTCCATCTGGTAATTTGAAATTATTTTAAAAATTTTAATAGTTTTTAAAATGTAATCGGAAGTTTAAATTTGTTTAACTAATAAATCTTTTTATTGGAACAGTTCAATTTTCAACGTTGAAATCTGTAAATTGTTTAATTTTGAACAGATCAGTATCGTCTTGTAAAATTATTTATTGTTTCATTTTAAATACTCGAACTACTGTTCAGTTTCAAAAATCATTAATTAATGTATATTTACAGTTGATCAACTTTTTTTTTTAATATTCAATTCCGAGCGCTTTTAATTGTTTTTGTTTAACTCTCCAAAACTACATCTTAAAATTCTTCAAATTGAAAATATACGCTAAAAAGGAAAGATCTAAAATAAAAAATTTTCAAGCAAAAGATTTTAGAAATACTCATTTATAACTAAAAACAGGAAAAAACTAAACTAACTGAATGATTTTGTAATTTAAAAAGTTAACAATTGAATTTAACATTAAATCGTATCATGTAAAATTTGTGACATTTTAAGTGACTGGATAGATTTCTCTTCTAGAAATTTGTAAATTCCCGGTCAAAAAATAAACTCATTGTCATTTCCCGGGTTTTGACGGTCTAAAAAAATTCCCGGTTATTTCCCGGTCCATCGGCCACCTTGTTAAAGCTTGTTTTCCAACTAAGTTTAATTGAAGTTCAGAGTTTGTTTACAGAAACATTATTTTATATTTAGGCATCGTACAAAAAGGATGGCGTTCCTAATCAATTAACAACTCAACCTAAAGTTTTCATCGACGTCACGCAAAATTTTCAGCAGAATTTGATTGAAATAACACTGGAAGTAACTCCACAGAAAGTACTAATTAGAAATTACATAGATGAAGCACCGAGTAAGATCATTTTTGGTGAATTATTTTGTTTTGGTGTATATACACTTTTGTTAAAATTACCTGCCTGTTATTCCCTTTTCTTTTGCAGATTTAACAAATGTGACACGAACCCAACTTGTTCTCGGAGTTGGTGAATTTGATGAGTACACAATAGGATCGGATACAAGTATAACCTTTTGCTTAAAAGAACTAAGGGCGATTTTAAATTTTGCAGAGACGGTGAATCTGCCAATAAACGTCTACTTTGAAACGGCTGGAAGGTAATGAATCTCATATTTTCATTTGAAAATGTTAACATAAATAAAATTCTGAATCCAAATGCAGTCATAAATTATAAGTACTATAAATCCCAAAATCATTCGTATGAAACTTAAACACTGAAAGTTAACGAAACTGGAAGGCATATATAATAAATATTACAACGCTCGAACTCACGCCACTATTGATACTTTAAATTTAATTGACCGCTAATGCCACTATTCCTGCACTTTGCATTTAAAAATATTTTATGGTGAACAACATGTTTATCATCTCAAGTATAGAAATATATACCGGAAAATAGCCCCATAGGCTAATACAAACATTATTTTTAAATATTTTTGATTCATCTATTCTTTATTTCCTAAGCTTCGGATTGTACGAAATTTGCGACATTTTTTTTATTTTTTGAAAAAAAAATTTTTTTTAGATTGTATCATTTTATTCTATAACATTTATTGTTTAATATCTTAAAGTCCAAAACGTCCACATTTGAAGTTTCAAATTCGATTATTAAAAAGTGAACAAATTCATATTTCAATCGTAGTGTTTCGAAGTTTAATTTTCAAATGAAAGCCTTATTGTCGATATATTTTTAATTGAATATCATTCAAAAAAATAACTACATCAAATTAAGAGTTTTAAAGTCAGGAATTTGATTTTAATCACACTCAGAATTATAAAATATCAAATTGGAAACCTTCAAAATTCAAAAAACTTAGACTTGAACAATTTTAAAATAAATAAGTTAAAAATTTAACCAAATTTGAATATGAATGGCTTTAAGAATAAACATTGCTAAATAAAAGCATTAATCTTTAAATAATATAAAAAATGTCAAGTTTTAACGTTTTTTTATAAAATAGCAGTCATCACAGTACACGTCCTCCTTAAAAAGGGGTAAAAGACCATTTTTTCAATAATAGGGGACAACAAAAATTTTTAAAGTTAAATAAACATGTAAATAAATGCTTAGTAACATATATTTATTTGCTGAACACGTCACACTATAATAATCAAATACAAAAAGTTCCCTCCAAATCAGTTCAAAGGAGATTAAACCACACGTATTTTACCGGATTGATAAAAAAATTGGAACTTTTAGTTTTCTTTCTGAAGACGGCGGAATTTCTGGTTTGAAAAAGTTATGAGTATTTTAAGTCCTAAAGCTAATGAAGTTCATTAATATCAAAAATTCGTCAATGCAGATATTTAACTTTTGTTCTTTATTCTCATTTTTTTCTGCGTCAATCTTTTTTCTCCAATACACGAAAATCCATGTTTTTCACAAAAGTGATACAAGATACAAGAGTCAACAAATCAAAATTATTCCCCTTAAAAAGACTTTAAAAATGTCTGTTTGTGCTTTTCTCTATTTTATTTTTTTCAGAATAATACGTTTATATGATGTCATTCTATGGTTGATCAGATATTTTTGTGCAAGAATAATAAAAAAAAAACACAATGTAAGATAAATTGAGTATAAGTTCAAACATGTGTTTTTAATTATCATCCAAAATAGACTTTCAGGGAAGAAGTTTAAGTACAAATTTTTTTACGGCAGCATGGATATTATTTTTAAAAAAACTTGTATTGATCGGTACAAATTTGTAAATATTTGGAACATAATGCGTAAGAAAAAAGATTCAATAGACTTGTTTTTAGAACCCTGAAGTTGAAATTGAGAATAGAAAACTACTGGGGTTTTTAAATGTCTTTCAGCATGTTCACGAAAATCTCCACCATTTTGTTAATTTTGAAGTTTTTTAAACAAATTTTTGCCACACTTAGAAAGAAAACTAAAAGTTCTATGAGATTCAAGACGGGAAAATTAAATTCCTGGATTAATTTAAACAATATGCCCAAAAAAATGTGATAAATAGGTAAAATGCATGTCGTCTGTTTTCCTTTTAAAATAACATATTTCGTCGACGACTGATTCTGCGACATTAACATGAATCAAGAACTGGTTTCAAATGGATGCGAACTCACAAAGGTTTAACAATTAAATTAAATTTCCAAATCGAATAAAGGTGAATAGGTGACAACAACCTGTTACCACTGAAATAGTACAGATTAGAAATCCTTGCCGATTAATAAGAATTCAAATAGAAAACATTCGAGTTTGGAAAATAATGAAATTGAAATTAAACGGAACACAACATTTAAATTTTTCTACTTTACAAGACGTTAAGTTTAAAATTTTAGAAAGAAGTATTTTAGACGCAGATCAATCCTTTCATTGAAGAATAATGAAGATATGTACATATGGGCGTAAAATTGAAAGCTTATTTATTTTCAAATCATTCAAATTCAAAGTATGTAGAAATTTCTGGAATTGAAAAACACTTCAAAATTAAATTGATCTTGTTTAGAAAAAAATTTTGTTGAAATTATTCTTAATCTTTGCAAATATTTCAAATTAGAGTTTAATTAGTTTCGTTTTATGTGATTATTATTATTATTCAGTTATTTTTTTCTCTTCCTCTAAAAGTCTCGTTTTTTGCTCGAATTCGACAGCATTAGTTTTAGAAAATTGTTTAAATTACCTTCGAAAAAATGTGGAAACGACCTGGAATTTGGAAATCAAAATTCTGTAGCAACCCGTGTGTAAGGAATTGAATTGAAAAGTTTTATCGAAAATTTCATGAAATGATAATAGAATATCAAAATAACACTTCTACAAATTAAATAAAAAATTTACGCAATAAAAACTTTTATACATTCAAAATATCTACATAGAATCCAAAATTATCATTAAAATTTTATGGAATTTCTTTACTATCCTGTTTTGTTCAATTTTTGTATGCCTCATCCAAATATAATTTGCAAATCTATAGGGTTTGATGTTCGAAAGAAAAAATTCAAGTTACTGTTTATTGTTTTATGTACTTTATTTTAAACGTTTACTCTGTATTCCTAATGAAACCTTTTTTTTTCGAAACTTCATGCTATTTATGTCACGTATGCGACTTCTTTAAAATTATTCTAGTCGATCCGTGGCCGGTATAAAATTGTATCATTTAAAAAATTTGCATGCCACTATTGACATTATTTTTTATCTTTGAAGCGGCTCCGAGGCCTGATATTAATATTCTTTTCTAGGCCTGTAGTCTTCGTTCTGAAGAACCCATCATTCGAGGCAAATTTAGTACTCTCTACTCTTAACCCAGATGTCGACAGTCAGTCTGACATTTCAGAGCCCGTAAAGCCAAATGCAAAGAAAAAGACAGTCCAAAAAAGAGCGCCAAGGAAAAATACAAAGACTGCAGCCAGAGCAGGACCGAATTCAACAATAAAGTCGAAAAATATTACCAAAAATCCAACGCCTAATGTTAAACTCAACGCTAGTGTAAATAACAGGGAGGAGGAAGATAGAATCTCGTTAAGCAGTAGTGTTAACGGTTGTAGTGTACAGGAAATGCACTTGGATGCAAATGACACGAGTTACGCACCTAATATAAGACTTAGTGGAAATGGTCCTGGGACAAGTACACCAACATCGAGTAGCGCAGCTGCAAAAAATAAAAGTGTGCCTAATATATTCGCGCCGATACCTAAGAGAAAATCGAATCCAGGAGGGAGTCATGAAAGAACCGACGACGATGTCATTCCCTGTTCGCCTCCAAGACCACCATCGAAAAAAGCGAGACTGATTTTTCAAAAGTGTTTTAAAACGACTTTCGATCCAAGAATGTTGCCTGGACATGATCAAGTCTTGGCTGAGGATTCAGACGAAGAAGGAAAGTGAGATTTATGGGTAATAATTGTGTAATTCTGCAGTGTGGTTTCTCTGACTATGTGAGAAAAACATACTAGTGAGGAAAACGTTCCCAGTGAAGTTAAATGGGAGTGATTTGAAATCATTTAAATAGCTGAATTAAATCGTCATGTAGCGATCTTTTTGTTTAAAATTATTAAGTGTAAAATTTGGTTTCAAAACCGATAATATTAAACGCTGAAATGCTTTGTTTATTTAAGAAAATTATTTAAATTAAAGAACTAATGATAAGTTGTTGGAAATCGTAAAGAAGTATGTTAAATATAAAATATAACCAGTTAAAGATACTTCTTTTAATAATATCTGTTGTCATTACTTGCGCTTAAATTACAACAGAAGTTTCAATCAATCTTATTAAATTCTTGTTTCTTAGAAAAAGATATTTGATGAAACAAAAATGATGGAACGAATGAGGAAAGGAAGTAAACTATTTATTTAAGCTCCAGTGTTTTAGTGGGAAGAAAGAATATATGTGATTGGAAGAAAGCCAACTGAATTGCCAATGACGCGGAGAGTTGCCAGAGTTGAATAAAATACATAGGAGTAAATATATGTTAAGATCTGTATTTTATTCTGCGTATAACGAATCGGAAAGACAAATAAAAATATTTTTATGTTTATAACTTTACTTGTACTTTACTCTCCATTTAAGTATGTTTAGGTTCATTTAGGGGGCATCCATAAATTACGTAACATATTTTTTGCAATTTTTTACCCCTCCCCTCCCCCATGTAACAAGTCGGAACAAAGTGATGTGTACCCCCCCCCCCATGTTACGTAATTTTTCAAAATATTTTTAGTGATGTCTTATTAAATACAATTTAGTTACTTACAACCCGTGTCATCCGAATTATCAAATAATTAGAAGTTATTAAAATGCAAATTAAAATAATATGGAACATGCAACAAAGGATCTAAACATTCCTCGAAAATTAAAACTGATTAAAAATTGAGTCATCTAGTACAAAAATATTTTTCAAAAACTTAATTTTTTACCATTTTTTAACTACTGGTACATATCTCCAATTATTTAATATTGATTACCCATTTTTCTAGATTTTTCGATAAGCTAGACGTGATTTAATTTTAAATAACCAAAGCAACAATTTACAAAACCGCAACTCTTTACTAAAAGTTTGAGATATTCTTACTTCTTGTTTAACATGTCAGCAAAGTACGATAAACTTAAAAAATGTGGAATGATTTTTCGAGTAGCATTAATTTAAAAAATCTCTTGAAAACTTCTTGAAATCCTTCAAATTATACTCAAATATTTCCAATCTTTTGACATATTTTTAAATCCATTACGATTTTGTGAAGCTCTTGAAAACTTCTTGAAATCTTTTAAAGTAAACTAAAACCTTAAAACTTCTTTTAAATCTTTCCAATTTTTTAAAATATTTGATATACCTTGAAATATTAAAAATCTCTTCAATTAATTTTTTTCTGAAAAAGATCTCCTTCCGCTCCGCTGGAATTCGAACCTCAAATAGCACATTAAATGCCTTATAGAAACTTATAAAAATGGACAAAAGGATATATAGAACCATATAGAGCCATATAAACTTTATAAAATGTCTATATGTCTCTAGATGGTTCTATACATCCTTTGATCCATTTTTATAAGTTTCTATAAGACACTTAATAGAGGGGGGAAATTTATTTAACCTAATACTCAATGCGCAGTAGTATTCTATGGCTCCTACAGGTTCGCAGAAGTTTTTTTAGTCCTCCAGGAACACCTAAGGACATACGTATGATGATTATTTTTCATATTAACAAAAAAATCAAATAAAAAAAATTCAAAACCTTTTTGTTTTTTTTTTTGTAAGTATGGAAAATAGTCACGTAACGTACGTCCCGCAGTATTGTAAGACAGGCAAGAAAACTACTGCGCAGCCGTAGGTGCCATAGGACACTACTGCGCATCGAATTAAGTTAAATTAATGTTCCAAACTGTCCTGAACATATCCGGGCAATATACCCTGACAAGAGGACATTTTCTTGGTTGAACGAACCTTGCCTAAACCTTTTAATGCAATATTCCGAACCTTGCATTGTCAGTTTCAGGAAATCATAGAATTTTTTGTGTTATCTGGGTTGTTTAAATCCCTTAAAATCATTCAAAGTCCTTGGAATCTTATAAAATATCCTAAAATCATTAAAATCTTTTCAAATGTCTTAAAATCTAGTCAAATTCTTGAAATCTATTGAAATTCCTAAACATCTTTGAAAATACCGTGAAATATTTGAAAATCTCTTCAAACCTTTGAAATTTGAAGTTTTACGAAATCCTTTAAGATTATGCAAAATTCATTCAAATACGTCATTCAGAGCCTTTAAAATCCTTTAAAATTACTGAAATCCTCGTAAATCTTATAAAATCCGTTGGAATTCTGTAAAAACCCTCGGAAGTATTTGGAAATCCTCTGAAATCCCTTAGAATCTTTTCAAATATTTTACCTTAATCCGATAAATTAAACAAATGTTCACTGATTTTGCAGGTAGTATAGTAATTTTCAAAAATTGTAAGAAAAACTGGTTTTTTGGATATAATTTTTGTGCAGAATGATGGACAAAAATCGAAATACTAATTTAATCATGAAGATATGAAGTCTTTATACAGTTATTACAATATTTTATTGTAATTGCTGAACTTTTAGCATTTATACTATATAATTTTGGATACATGATTTTCCGATAAGGTTAATTTGTTAAAAATATTACGTAACAGTATCGATTTACCCCTTCCCATGTAACAGAACGTAAGATTTTCACCAACCCCTGCCTCTCAAAAAACAGTGACTTAATTTATGGATGGCACGTTAGGTTTATTTGCTAAAATCAATTAAGTCTTTCAGCTTTTGATACCTAATTTTTTATTTAACTCGTCACTTAGTCTGAACTTTCCACATTCCAGATAAATCTAAATTTTATTATCGGATAACATTATTGATAAAAAAGTTATTTTGTAAAAACAATTTATAATACTCAAAAGTTTTAATTTTCAAAAATCCTAAAAAAATAGGTTGTTTCATAAATTAGAAGATGTTTCAGGTTCGAAGAATACGCGAATAAAAAAATTAATAACTTAATAATGTCAATATTTAAGGTATTTAAACATTCTGATTGTAAAATAAAATTTTAAAAAAGATTGGCAAGCATGGAACGGAATGTAGCTGTCAACCTTGCTGTCACGTGACTAGCAGACGTTTTAAGACGTAATTGTCGTCTGCTAGCCCACGAGGTACCTGGTGCACTGTACAGTCGTCTTATCTCAAAAAACATTGAGAAAATTACGAAACCGTTGTAAGTTGTAGATTTTTGGTTTAGAAAACGAAAATAGATAATGGTGCACGCGTCAAAAATTGTTTTGCGAGTCACTGCTCTTTCGGGTGCGGGGTTAGGAGGATGGTTTGCCGGAAAACATTTCGAAAGACAGCAATACCTGAAGGATGAAAAAGACAACAGAACGAGCATATTTTCCAACGTAAACATCAAGAATATGCCATGTCTGCCCATTTTCGGCACGGTTTCAGCAGCATCGCCAATAGTGCCAGCTGAAAATCAAGCAGACATGGGTGCAAAATTATCTGTGCAAGGATCAAGAATTTCTCAAGTAAGTTTCTTTAAAATCTTGCGACCTAACCTCTCAACTCGTTCAACATTGGCCCATATGACATATATTTTATAAGTTTTATAATCATCCTTATAACAAATATAATTTAAAAAAAAA
>CAKNWT010051816.1:0-10200 GCA_932066315.1 Andricus coriarius | reverse complement strand
CATATAGAGACGGAATAAAATCCGACGTGGGCCATTCGCACATTTATCCGGCTTCCTATCTGACTCTATCGGATCCTATCCGTCATTTTAAGCAGGGAAGCGTACGCGGACAGGTGGGTAAACCTGGAAGTACCACCATGCCCAGACAATGTATAACCTATGCCAGAATTAAGGGCTCATTTAAGGCTCATTTAATACCCAAAAGCCAAATTTTGGACTCTGAATTTTTTTTAAATACATGGTACTGCCAGCTTTACGTAAAGCTAGCAGTACCATGGTATAAATATTTGTTAAATCAACAATTTTCTTTAGCAGTAATTGAGGGATCATTTACGGTTCTTGAATGACACCCGGCGCAATTTTTCAAAAACAACCCCTATCACAAAAAAACTACCCTGAAAAACTACCCTGAAAGACAAATATGCACTTATTGAAAAAGTGAGTACATCAGAATTAAGGGCTCATTTTAGGCTCTCCAACGACCCCGAAAGTACCGACAAAGTGCAGGAAAAAGTATTGCATCAGTTTGGAATATTTTTTAGTTGTCTGGAAATAGCAAAAACTCTTTCAAAAACCTTTTATTATCCTTTTATTACTTTATCTTCTGTATTTTCTGTGTTCGATCTAAAGAAATTTATACCAAGACTGTGTTATATAAATTTTGTTCCCTTAATTTAAGACTTTTTTAATGTGTTTTTAACTTGTATATGCTACCTGACATTTAAAATATTGGTGTATATATTGGTGTAAATATTGGTTTTCGACGTCGCTTTCTACGTAGTTTTTTAATCAGGCCACCCGATTGTATAGTGAATATAAAGAGAATCTTTCTTTCGTAAATTATAATTATGTATTAACCTTTATTGAGTCCAGCACTTTTGTGAAGCTAATCTCATTCATTTAAACAAACAAAAATTTAATTTATATAATTAAAATGTAATCTCACAAAAACACCTACGACGCAAAGATTATTACAAATAAAAATTTAAAAAAAAGTTTATGAATCCTTGAATTCTAGAAATAAATATTAAAACATTAAATTTTTAAAAAATCCACGAAATGAAGCAAATGTTTTGGATTTTTAATCCTAAAACATGGGGTGATTTAATGCACCTTTCCAATCCCAAGAAAAATGACGAAAGTTTATTACAAATCCGCTTCTCTAATTTCTGTTAACACTTAAATACTTAAAAGGCTTTAGCACCTTCAGAGTCGAGTATTTAAATCCTCAATCTTGTTGGTAGAACTTCACTTTTTCTTGGAACAATACCTTTTCTTGCAATTTGCCAGTACTTTTGGGTGAGGGGTAGTTTTCGAATGTTAAGGGATGGTTATGGAAAATTGTCTTTGGGGTCGTTGGAAAGCCTAGAATGAGCCCTTAATTCTGATCTACTCTCTTTTTTAATTAGTGCATATTTGTTTTTCAGGGTAGTTTTGAAAAATTGCACCGGGGGTCATTCAAGGGCCCTAAATGAGCCCTCAATCCAGTAAAAAAATCTAATTGGGGCAAATTTCGGCGAATAAACATTTTTGAATGCGCCCAGATTTCGCTTTCTGATTCGTTTATACGAATTGAGCCAGCGCGAATTGAATACGTTTCAATTCGTTTTAATTCGAGGTCAAGGTATAAGTCAAGTGTATAAGTCCAGAAAGCGACCACTGAGCTACGGGACTCATTGATATCTATTTACAACGGATCCTTTATGCCCAGCGCGTTGGTTATAGCTTACGAATTTGATTGAATATTCCAGACTTTAACTGTATTCGCGCTGACGCATTCAGGCAAATAGGAGCTTGACTTGAATCTCGCGAATTAAAATGAATGGGCTGATGCTGAAATTAATTGGTGCTGACACATTCAAATGAATTAGGTCCCCTTAAAATTGTGCGCCGAATTTGGGCGAATATCATATTTCAAGATTAAATTACTTATTTCCAAATTTACGAGAAGTCACGATTAACTCCAATTTGAGATTGTCGCAAAGCGAGAATCACGAAGGCTCCAACAAATTCATCTCAATTCGCCTCAATTAGCTTCTTTTTACTGGGAATTCCGGTGAAATAAATAAGTTAATTTAGCAAATATTTCAACCATGGTACTGCTAGCTTTACGTAAAGCTGGCAGTACCGTGCATTTTTTTTTTAATGCAGAGCCCCAAATTTGGCTTTTGGGTATTAAATGAGCCTTTAATGAGTCCTCAATTCTGGCATAGGCTATACATTGTTTGGGCATGGTGGTACTTCCAGGTTTACGCACCCTACGCGGAGACCAAACGAGAGGCCTACGAAAGCCTGCCCCACTACTTACCACTACAATTGTACGCGACGTCTCCGTGAGCTACACTGACTCGTGCCTAAAAGTGTAGTAGTAAGTGGAGGGGGTGCTTTTCGTGCACGCATCCCCACTACTCAAATGCTGGCTTGCGGACTCTGCTACGATCGCCCGTCCTGTAAAATTCACCATGGTTCTACAAATCTAAATTTGAGAGAAAATCGGTAGTAATAATTTCAAGGTTACGTTCCAACCGTTATAATTTAGCGTATAGTCTAACTAGGAAACATTTCATCGACGATGGGAGTTGCGCTTCTTGCGGTTATCCTGAAGAGGATATAAATCACGTGCTATGGGCCTGCCTTAATTCTCGGATTCCAGAAAATTACTTGAATCTTCCCTTATCAAAAATTCATTTTTTCCACCATTTAGTGTTGAGCCCTTCCTATTCCATCCAACAAACAAAGCTTTCCTCCCCATCATTCAATTTTTCAAAATAAATAATTTACTTCTTTACCTTCTTTTCAGTCTCACAGCCACCAAGCACTATTATTATAATAATCGTCCTTCTTGCTCTCGTACTTTGGCTCTTACACAAATTTAAATCTTATTTAGCGCCACTAGTCTTGTCCAAAAGGCGCCATCTATTGATAACTCCACCTACTTGCGCACATTAACCCTTTCACAATCCTATACAATTATTTTTATCCAATTATTATCATACCATTTTCAGAGGTAAATCATGATCTTTAAGACATTTAATTGACATCGCCATGGCCAAATAGGTTACGCGTTTACTTGCAAGGAGACCTCTCTCTCCAACCCGTAGAGGGAAGATATTGGTATAGAGGCGACAATGCAGCGGGCAGCATGATGCACGCTAAGGGGAACGAGACGACAGGAGAAAACTTAGTTAGGTTTAGTTTGGGAACCAGCTACGCGTGCCGCTAGTGCCACGAACCAGTGCTTTAGGCTTAATGTGTATTTCCGAACTATATTCTGGCTATACACTTTCTTCCAGTATTTTCGTGAATGAAAATATCCACCGATACGTTTTTGATTTGAAACTTTGTATTTTAATATTTTAAGTAACCATGACAAACACGTGAACTTATCAATAAATACCCAAATAAAAATCATGTAGAATTATTGTCTTAGAATTATAATAAAATGTATGGGCATTTTTTACATGATTAGCTTTTGCACTTATGCTTTTGCTACTGGCATAATTATCTTTTGCACTCGTGAAAACATCTGATTAATATAGCTACAACTTCAGAAAAAAATTATAAATAAATAACATTTGATATTCATCGCAGATACGCAGTTGAGCTCTCGGATCCAATAACTCACCCGACTCTCATACTATTTTACAAAGTGCATATTTCAGTAAATTTTAATTGAATCTATCTAAAATATTCCAGACATTTTCTTTCGGCTATATAGAACAACCTTCTCCGTGAAGGTTATTTCAAATCTGAAGTTGCCTCGATACTTTTTGTCTCCGAAAGTAGAAAAATGTGGTTACCGATCGGCCCTAATTTTCAATTGGATATTATTAAACAAATGGTCATTTTCAACTTTTTATCATTTTGCAGGCATTCGCCGAGTATACTTTGTATGTGTACTCAATTTCAAACAGTTTCAATAATATGTGTAAGAATTGTGAAGATTCATGTTTTAATCACTTATTAAACATTATTATTATTTAAAATTCTATTATTTGACAAAAAAAATTATTTTTTTATCGAAAAATGTACTATCTCCATTTTTGGCTGAAAATTTATTTTTTAAATCGAAAATTCAATTCCTTGCGTAGAAGTTGAACCACTTTGTAAAAATTAATTTTTTGCTTCAAGATTCATCTCTTAGGTTGAAAATTGAACTATTTTATTGAAAATTCGTTATTTTTTTATTTAGAATTAATTTTTTACCTGAAAATTTAACTTCCATTTTTTGTTGAAAATTGATCTTTTTAGATAAAAATTCGTCTTTATTGGTAGAAAACTAATCTTTTTGGTTGAAATTCATATATTCGGGTTGAAAATGCAACTTTTTTACCAAAAATTCTTCTTGGTCTTGAAAATTCAACAATTTGATAGTAATTTGTTTTCTGTCTTATCTGCAAAAGCTTTATTTATTGACAATTCATCTTTGTGATTAAAAAATTTGTATTTTGGGTTGAAAGTTAAACTAATTTGTTAAAAATTCTTTTTTATAAGTTTCATCATTTTAATTGAAAATTCATCTCTCTGCTTGAAAATTTTTTTCTTGTTTGGTTGAAAATTTAACTGTTTTGTTGAACATTTCTCTATTTGGGGAAAAAATTCGTCCTTTTAGATTTAAAATTCACCTTTTTTGTAAAGAATTAAGCTTTCTTCTAAAAATTCAATTATTTCGTTAAAAATGCAACTGTTTTTGGTTGAGATTAACATTTCTTGTTTAAAATTCGATAATTTGGTTGAAAATTCATCTTTGTAAGTTGAAAATTCAACAATTTGGTTAAAAATTTAATTATTTTATTGGAAATTAAATTTAAATTGGCTTAAAGATAGATAACTCAGTCAAATTTCAACTAATTATAATTCTTTTAAATTTTTGTTAAAGCTTAAAAAATGAGAAAGTTCGAAATATTTTCGATTGTAGCGTCGTGATTTTTCACCGCCATAAAAGAACAATCAACAAGAAACGGGTTTTTGACCCTAAAATCAGATTTTTCAGGCATGTTTCGTGAAAATTATCTTTTGACTGTAAAAAAGGTACCTTGAAAAATTAATTTTTTTTCCTGGAAAAGTCCTGGAATTTTTTTTTGCAAAAAGACTAGACACCCTGGTTGGGCGCGTTTGTATGTTATAGCGTTTCATTGAGGGGTCCTGATGAGAATTTTAAAATTTTCAATCATGACTACGATGCATCCAGGAAATACTGGAAAATTTCCCAAAAATCGTGTTTTCGTAGACTGCTTTTGTAAACTTGAGAAAATTCCGGAAAAGTTAAGAAAGAAAGAAGAAACTTCTTTCAGTATTAGGCGCAGAGTTTTAAATATCTAAAGAAACACGATTTTTTTCAAAAAAGAGGCTAGAAACCCCTATTTTGAAGTTAATATCTGTACTTTAGAACCTGTCAATTTTACGAAAAAATATTCTAGATTTTAATAAATGTATACGCAATTTGAAGTCGTTCTAAAAAAAATACAATGACCGAACCCCAATGGGTCATAACTTATGGCCTCCCAAACTTGACCACTTTTTACACATTGTTCGGACAAAATTACTCGTGTTCAGTTCTTTCAAAATACTTCGTTTGTGGGTAAATATATTTTAATGGTGATAGAGAAAAATTGTTCATGTATGAAATTATGCGTAAATGTAAAAAAAAATCTGCCCGCTGCGCGGGCATATTCTCATCGCGCGCAGCTCGCAAGTTTGAGCGCGACTGTTGGTTCTTGCGCTTCGCGCTTGATAATATATGTATCTCGCGCTTCGCGCTCGATAATGTATTTACCTCGCGGATCGCGCTCGGTCATTGTATTTCCACACACTTGTGCAGAGACCTTTTCAAATTAAAGGTCACAGCATCGACAACTGCAATATGGGGATTGTGAATTCTCTTTTGAAAAGCTCCTTCGGCTTTAACGAACACATTCTCATCACGTATCTCGTGCTTCGCACTCGATTTAGTACAAAGTGCGGACCTTTCTACATTATGTTCAACACTTTGATATCAAATTCCTAGGATTCTTTTTTATATGCACAATTTTTGTTTCGTCACCATTTTCCATATCTTGCTTAGTTTGACCGCAAAAATAAATTTTTGATTTTTCATTCTTTTTTTGTGCCATCAAAATTAGAATTTTTGATTTTTCATAAAATTCAAAAAGTTGTTATGACAATATTGTAGGGTGTTCAAAAAGCAACGATTTTCACCTCTTGACTTTTTTTTCATATCGTGCGTTTTTTGGCTTAAAATGTTAACAATCTTCGAGCCTTCATAGGTCAAAAGTTATAACTCTTTTAAAAAAACACATTTTTTATATTTTCAACCAAACAAGTTTTTTTTAATAGATCATACTGGAAAATTATGCAAAATATAAAAGATGCGGCTGATTAAAAAGAGTATTTTTGGATCATCAGTCTCTATAAATTATGCATACTTAAAGACCTCTTAGTGAGCGGGATTAATAATTCTGCGTTATCTTGCGTTATGATCTGCCTCTTTCAAAAAAATTAATTTTTCTGTAAACACAGACCAATTTATATTTCTCCTTCCACGTGGTTCATTTTTAACCCACAAGCAGGAACATAAAAATCGAAAATGAACGTTGAGATTCCGACTTGCTTTTGTTTCAGCACCCCCAATATTCATATGCTGTTAATTTATGAATAAATAAACGTTTTTTTCCACGTCCATGAAAGTATTATGCTACTATTAGTGATATATTATCACAAAATATTCAGAATAATTACTCATAATTATTATCAGAAAATATTTGAAATATTATCAAACATTCTCTGTAAAAACCAGAGATCTCTTTTTTTAGGGTATCATATGAAAAATTCAAACACTTGGCCGAGTACAACTTAATTTGCACAATTCATTGAATTCGCGAAATCGAATATGGTGATGTAATTACAGAGTAAATTGGAATTAAAGAATAGCACTATAAAAGTATTAGGAATTAATTTTTGTGAAAGTATATTCAAAAAAATTTCAATTTGAAAGCTCCTAGTCACCACGAAACTTTATATACGTTTCGGTAGTGGAGAAAGACTTGCAAATACGATAAGTTTAGAGAACCAAGAAGTTTTAATTTGCTTATTTTTTTTATAATATATGTCCTGCTTTCAAAATTGTATATCTATATTTTTCAATACTCTATTTTTCCAATTTAGAAAATCAAATGATCTAGAAAAGAGGCGGATTACTGACTCAGAATTAAATAAGTACAAAATTTTACAATGGGGAAAGTTTAAATGATTGTTTTCATTTATTTCTTCTACTTGAAATAATTAATATACTATTTTTTACATTTAAAAATTAATTTGTAATGAAATGCATATTTGGCAAATATTCAACAACGATGAGATTTAGCAGCAGTTCTTGGTTACGGTGAAAAACTAGCAAGTAACCATTTCTTTCATTTGTCACGCTTATCCTGTCTTCTGACTCACATACACCACACACATTCTTGGCCCATGCTACTCACACACACTAACATACTTTCTATCGGTGAAGCACTGGTTCGCGACATTAGCGCCGCGCATCGCTGTTTCCCAAACTAAACCCTACCTAATTATTTGAATCGGCATTCTTAAAAGGTAATTGCCGATTGCGACCGATTGGGTACAAAAATTAATGTATCGGATGTGACCGAATGGAAAAAGGCCGCGTGAGCCAGACGAAACGTTTTCTAGAATCTAAGTTATACCTGCGAAAAATACAAATTTGTATAAAATCCTTTCGAATTTTATACCATAATCCACTGTTTTATTCTGCCGGATCCTTGAGCATTCATTCCTTTTGATAATTATGCAAGTTGATGAACGGCAAGGAACACGACGCTTTTGGTTCGAGATCGCTAAGTGACGCCGAACTGAGCATATAGTGTCCTTATTTTCATAAAAGCGCACGATCTCACGTCAAAGAACACTTAATTAATTCTCTACCAGAAAGTTTGTCTTAATGTAATGTTAAAAATCACAACACACGAAATGAATGCTCGAGATAGCACCAAAGAAACAAAAAGCAGCCGTCAGGATCTCTTTTGACACCAACGACCAGGCGCCGCCCATGGATCATGCAATTGCCTCTTCGTGCATTGTAGAAAGTTAACTTCCCGTTGAAATACCCGAGTTTTGTCCCCGAAGCGGCGAGTGCGCTAGTGTCCAGTGTACGGTCACCTTCCACTCTCTTTAATACTTTCTGGGACAGCTGTTGCGTTCGGTGTAGTAGAGCAACACAACCACGATGTTAACGCGACGGCAGCGCCATTTTTTATGCAGCGACGGCCTTAAAATGTGGTACAATGTTGCTCTCTTATATCTGGGAACACTGCTGTCCCAAACGAGAGAACTTAAACGTGCTACAGTAGTCGATCCAACTTCTACATTTCTATGCTCGGAATTAAAAAGAGACACCCTATTAAAATCGAAAGTTTCCACGAAATCGGAGTCTTCCTATATATCTATAGTTGTAAATAAGTAAATTTACGCGAGGCCGCGCGTGTGTATCAACCGCGTCTCCAGAAAATAATGCAACCGTCTTACTGAGTTCTGAGTCTGTTGTTGTCCGAAAAGTTTGGCGCGTCGTGCGCCCCTCTGTTGGTTCGCAGCGTTCTCAAACTAAGAGAGTAGGGTAGGGTGGGGCGAGATGAGCATAGTTGTCTTTTTAACATCAGTATTTAAAATATGCTAATTCATTGCTTGAAAGTAAGTCGTTATTGTATATATTCTACAAACATTTGTAATTAGAAACGTAAATAAAAACGTAGTGCGCTAGGCTCATACCGCCCCATGCCTGGGGTGGGATGAGCCACTTAATTAAATGACTTATTATATATTATTTATGAGTAAGAGTATTGTTAAGTTAGAGTATTATAAAACAAAAACATATCTTACACATATTTTTCAAAAATTTTACGGAAAATTTAAACCATTTAACGTTAAAATGATAAAATTCTTAATCCTAACCTCTACCGTTACTAACTCTACAAACAGTGAACAGAAAAACGATTTATATCTACATGTGTTTAATAATTGTTTCATAGAAATAAATATAACCATTTTTTGACCGACCCGAGTACATTGTCTCAGTCAAAGTTAAATTTTACAGTAAGAAAACTCCCAAATACTAGACTGGTCCACTACATGACACTGAATTTCATATATACTGGGGTTTTAAGTCGTTTTTCAAATATGTTTGCCGTATTTTTCAACCATAAAAATGTTTTTCTCATTTTATAGCATTTCGCGAGTTTTCAAACAAAGTTACTTAAGAAATATACCAGAAAAATAGGGCTCTCTTCTGGTTGCCAGCAACTCAGATTATATTATAATACAGACCCATAAATAGTGCAGCTGTCAAACTTTTTCTAAGCATTTTTCTCGACAAGATTAGTTGTTTATACGTTTGCACCATAATAAAGACACTGCACAATTTGATGCAATAAAACACTGCATCTTAACCTACTGACTGCTATATTAAGAGGTTAGGTTAATGCGCAGGAAGAGGTGGCTCATACCGCCCCAGAACAGTTGCTCATTCCGCCCCATATGACACTTGCCAGTAAAATCAAAATTTCACCTATTTCTGTTTTACAATTATATACTAATTTGTTGAAAACTTAAGGTTTAATAAATAAGCTATCTAAATAACGACTGAAAAAAACATCTAATATGTGATTTTGTGTGATCCTTGGACTTTCTAAACAAATGCAAAATAGCAGAATACAGGTCTTAAAATTTTTATTTTAGTTTTTTTCAAATTTATTCAACATTAGGCGAAAATTTTTTAAAAAGAAGTTTGATAACGTTCTTCCTGACATTAGTGCAAAGAACAGTTACAGAAGAAATGATATATTGCGAGAAAATTGTCTGGCTCATATTAACCCCTATGTTCATCTCGCCCCACCCTACCCTAGACGTCATGAACATAGGGCGCGCTGACGCTCGTGTGTTTACCTTAGCAGTGGTACGTATAAGTTCCGCAGTGGCCCAAAATTTCTTTCCGTGTACGTCCAACCTAGGCTAAACGTTTCCTCCTGCTATATATATATATATATACAAGGTGTTTTTTTTAACTTGAGACAACGAAATATCTAAAAAAATACGCATCCTACGGAAAAAATGTCTGGAATAAAAACTTTTTATTTTCGAGGGGGAAAAAAGATTTGTTAAAATTTACCACACCCCCAACCCCCCAGGAGACAT
>CAKNWT010051787.1:0-12983 GCA_932066315.1 Andricus coriarius | reverse complement strand
TTACAACCTAGCACGCTTTCTCGCCAAAGAACTGAATCACTTCACAGAATACTCCATCACGCACGTCCAAAACTCTTTTGACTTCATCAGAAAGATACAACAGATCCACATTCAACCCCAAGACATCTTAGTGAGCTTTGACGTAGAATCTCTCTTTACGAAAGTACCAATTTCTGATACAAACGATATTATTAAATCCTTTGAAAACTTTCCCTCCGATTTCATACCTTTGATAGAACACTGTCTCAATAATACCTACTTCTCTTTCAATAACCAATTCTACGAACAACCTTCAGGGGCAGCAATGGGATTTCCAATCTCACCAGTAATAGCCAACATCTTTATGGAGAATCTTGAAACAAAAATCTTTAACAAATCCAAGCTTAAACCGGAATTTTGGTGCCGTTACGTTAACGACACTTTTGTCATCTGGAGACATGGACTGGATGAACTACAGAAATTCTTCGATTTCATCAATCAATTACACCCTAATATCAAGTTCATCATGGAAATTGAACAAAACGGAAAATTACCTTTCTTGGACGTACTAGTTTACAAAAGATCTGATATCACATTAGGACACGAAGTTTACAGAAAACACACCCATACAAACAGATACCTACATGCCTCCTCCCACCACCACCCATCTCAAAAGCAATCGGTCATCAATTCTCTTGTATACTGAGCTGTCTCCATAACAGATAAAGATAACTTACAAAAGGAATTACAAAATGTTAAACAAATCCTGATACAAAACGATTACACAATCAAACAAATTCAGAAAGCAATAAGAAAATACACTCAAAAAAACAAGTCGACACAACCCACTAAAGAAAGAGAGAGAAATAAGACCATATTCCTACCCTACATTAAAGGCATCACAGAAAAAATAGGAAAAATTCTCAACAAACACAACATCCAAACCATATTTAAACCACCTGCAAAAATAGGACAACTTCTAAACAATCCTAAAGATAAAAAGGCACCTCTCAGTGATCCGGGAGTATATAAAATCCCTTGTTCTTGTGGCAAAGTCTACCTTGGAGAAACCGGCAGGGCGGTGAGCCAACGTGTAAAGGAACATGAGAGTAAAGTTAGGCTAAAACATTTCACGCAATCAGCACTAGCTGAGCATCATATTGAAAAAGGACATAGCATTTTGTTTGACAAAACAACAGTCATCGCAAAAACGCAAAATATTTTTCCAAGAAAACATAGAGAAGCAATCGAAATCTTAAAACACCCTAATAACATCAATAGGGACAATGGATATAATACCAATCCGATTTGGCTTTCCGTCCTCCCGGGTTTTTTAAAAAGGACTTGATTGGCCAATCAAGTTCGAGCAGTCCCTACCATGGGGCGCTCTGGCCAATCACAGGCATCGTAGAGAATATATATAAGAACAACATAACCTGAATCTTCAGTTTCAGGTCAGCCCTGAAGAAGTGAACTGCAATGTTCACGAAACGTCGGCAATCTCGTAGTTTTGCACACGATTGAAACCCGAAAAAGCTTTAAATTTTGAACTTAAATTTATCATAATGAATCATCGTGAAAGCATTGAATCTATTATTTTCTATCCGGTTTTTTATCCGGTTGTATACGAAATACTTTCAGTGTCCAGTAAAGCCCTATACGGTTTTCATCGTAACCTATCCGGATACTTATACGGGTTTTGTGTCCGACTTTTTATATGGTTCTATACGGAACTTAGTCGGCGTATACAATTTTTTCTATCTGGTTTTTTATCCGGCTCTATGCGAAATATTTTCGGTGTCCAGTAAAACCTATGCGGTTTTCATCTGATTCTATCCGGATACTTATACGGTATTTGTGTCTAGTTTTTTATCCGGCTCTATGCGGAATATTTCCGCGGCCCATATTGACCCATCCGTTACAGCAGCTTGAAACAGATAAATAAATTTTCAAAAAAAAACTTTTTTATATATAATAATTGCACTTGATTTATTTTTGAAATTACGCAATTGCAGACACGGTCACTTACAAACATAATCTTACGCACAAACGCTATGAAAAATCGCCCCCGCTGGGGATTCGAACCCTACCTAAACTACCTAAATCTAAACCGCACGCTCTAGCTAATTACGCTAATGTATCGCTTGGATTTTGTCGACAAAATCTCAGCCAAGTTGTTTCGCTGAAAAGCCAAGGCTAGTGGAGGAATATTTTTTCATTTTACACAATTTACATGAATATGTGGTTTTCAAAATGCGTGATAATAATAATAATATTTAAATTTAATTCATTTAAACTTTATTAGTTAAATGTTTAATTTAAATATTCATTTAATTTGTGATTTCTGTTCAAACTGTAAAGCTCCAAAATTTAAAGGATTTACCACTTTCATATGTTTTATAAGTAAAAAATATTTAAATTTTAGTTTAGTTTTTAGTTTAGTTTTTTTAGATTTAGTTTTAGTTTAGTTTCTTTGGTTTTTTATTTTAGTTTAATTTTTAAATAATAAAGCTTTTATAAAATTTAGCTAAAAGCTAGTAATTATTTATACATTTTTATCAAATATAAGAATGCACATTATGTAATATAATGAATAGTATAAGAGTATAATAAATTACAAACATAGGTAAGTGAAGTGAACGGTGTTGTTTGGTTAAATAATTTTTTTTACTTTGTTTCTGGAACAATATTTGAAGGGTTGCAGTATACAGCATTAGAGAAGCAAAAAAATCGAAATTTTTCAGGAGAGCGAAATAACATCCTGTAAAATCGAAATCACCATTTAAAGTTACAAACGAAAGTTTACTCCCAAGCTGAGGTGTTTCTTAATTGAGGCCAAAAAAGTATAATGAAACAGGCTGGGTTGATGATCACGATAAAAACTGCGGGTGAACTTCCGAAAAGGGTGGAACTCCGATTTTCTTCGGGCTCCGTATACTTATATATTTTCACGCGCTGATTACGAATATGATAGTGAAAATTGGCGCAAATTTGATTTTCATGGTGAAAACCATACCAAAAACCCATGAAAATCATTGTTTTTGCATTTATCTCAGTAATTATTCAAAACTCAAAAAAACGTTTCTTATAAAAGTTGTAGACCTCCTCGAAATGCGTATTTTATGTTTCAAGCATTTATTTATACAAGTGATAATTCGCGAGAAACTCTGTAGTAAATCGATCATCCATTAAGGTCGTACCCCTACCCCTTTTCCAACGCCGCGTGGGGACGGGAAGGCATCCCTGTGATTCAACAAACCATGATTTTTATGGGTTTTATTAATTTTTTAACATGGAAATCTATTCACTACTGATTTTCTCGGAAATTGTCACTCTTATAAAAAATGCTTGTAACATAAAATGTGTATTTCGAGGAGATCTACAGCTTTTATTCAAAACATTTTTTTGAACTTTAAATAATTACTGAGATAAACGCAAAAAAAACATGATTTTATGGGCTTTTCATGGTTTTCACCATGAAAATAAAATTTGCGCCAATTTTCACTATCATATTCGTAATCAGCACGTCAAAATACATAAGTATACGGAGCCCGAAGAAAATCGGAGGTCCACCCTTCTCGATCCCAATTTTTTTAACTGGAATTATTATTTTTTTATTTTTTTTATGCTGGAAAATCGACTAAAATTTAAATATTTTTTACTTATAATACATCTGAAAGTGATAAATCCTTTAAATTTTGGAGCTTTACAGTTTGAACAGAAATCACAAATTACATGAATATTTAAATTAAACATTTGACTGTTAAAGTTTAAATTAATTGAATTTAAATATTATTATTATTATTACGCATTATGAAAACCACATATTCATGTAAATTGTGTAAGACGAAAAAATATTCCTCCGTCAGCCCTGGCTTTTCAGCGAAAAAGTTTGGTTGAGATTTTGTCGACAAAATCCAAGCGATACATTAGCGTAATTAGCTAGAGCGTGCGGTTTAGATTTAGGTAGTTTAGGTAGGGTCCGAATCCCCAGCGGGGACGATTTTTCATAGCGTTTGTGCGTGCGATTATGTTTGTAAGTGACCGTGTCTGCAATCGTTTAAATTAAAAAAAAAAAGAAGTGCAATTATTAGATATATAACAGTTTTTTTTACAAATTTATTTATCTGATTCAAGCTGCTGTAATGGATAGGGCAATATGGGCCGCGGAAATATTCCGCATAGAGCCGGATAAAAACCAGACACAAATACCGTATAAGTATCCGGATAGAATCAGATGAAAACCGCATAGGTTTTTACTGGACACCGTAAATATTACGCATAGAATCGGATAAAAAACTAGATAGAAAAAATTGTATACACCGACCAAGTTCCGCATAGAACTAGATTTAAAACCAGACACAAATACCGTATAAGAATTCAAACAGATGCGAAGAAATTCCGAATCCTATCCGTCTCTATCGGATCCTATCCATCATTTTAACCAGGGGTTCCAGTTTCAGCGCACAAAAAATGTAATTTCCATGGATTTGAGGCATTCTTTGAGGTTATGTTTGACGGTTTTGAGGTTATGAATGAATTTTCACCTGGTTGGCTCATCAAATAGTCTGAATAGTCTCAGCTACCCTAAAAACGCATCAATATGTGTCTGGTTCGATTTTACACAAGAAAAACTGGCCATATTAGCGATTTCAATTATTTTTTGAGGTTACGGTTCAACCAAGACCCGTTGGGCCAATTCTGATGACGGATTTAGATTTAGCCCGTTAAAAAAAATACATAAGAATTGAAATGCCTCATCCCCAGAACAGGCAATACTAATTTTTTCAAGTTTTTTAAGGTTAGGGTGCAACGCTTACGTGTAGGGAAATTCTGACATCGGATTCGGATTCAGCGCGTCAAAATCCATAGGAAAACATATGACCTGTCCCCAGATCACGATACTTATGTTTTGTTGTGTGGATTTGTAAACGTTGAGTTCAACAACTCTTGTTTTGAAGATGGTTGAGGCTCATCGCACGACTTGGTGCGACTCTGCCTTAAACTACTTGGCTGATATTCTGTAACCATGATCCAAGTGCATCGATGGCAAAATGAGTTGAAGCGCGCGGTAGAATACATAAGTTTAAGTAGTATAGGTCGGGTTCGAATCCCCTCAGCAAGTGCGATTTTTCAAAGCGTTTAAGCGTGCGATTATGTGTGTAAGAGACCGTATTCGCTAATTGTGTACTCAAAAACAGAAAAAATTTACCTTTATTAAGTACTAGTCCAGCCAACAAACCACGACCTCTGAATTCTACGACTTTTTCAGTGGATAATTTTCCAAGTTCCTCTCGAAGAATAGCACCCATTTTACTTGCATTCTCCGCTAATTTTTCTTCTTCTAAGATCCGTACTGCTTCCAGAGCTATTTTCTGACCTAGAGGACTACCACCAAAGGTACTTCCATGCGTGCCAACTTCCAATAAAAGCATTATCTAAAAAAGATATAACAAAAAATATTATATAACCTTACGGCAGGGCTCCCCACTTTCAGCAGGTGCTGACTGACTCGATAAGTGCATGACTGCCACCAATTTTTTCGGTCATTTTTTTCTTCTATTTCCAGGAATTCTGAAAAGGGTTCCGGTCAAGAGGGTCACGGCTCGTTGCGGCTCATTGTTCACACCGAGGGGGCTGATTTTTTTCTGCTTGAATTCACAATACATTTTATTTTTTCATTTCAAACTGTAATTTACCGTGAAGGATTAGGGACCAGTCGAACGACAAGATTTATGAGGGCCTGTTCTCGGGCCTGTTTGACCTAGTGTCGCGACTGGCACTATCAGTATTAGCAGTCACTGACTGCCTTTTGGTGAGCCCTGCCTTACGGAATAAATTTTTCAGCAAATAATCCTACCAAAACAAAAAAATATATGAGAATGGGAAATTACTTCAAAAGTAGGAAGACATCTTTTTGGTATATCATTAGCGTAACACAATCCTATCCGAGGGTAGGAAAGTTGTACATGGGGATTAGGAACTATAGATTAAATTATGGCATGGTACAGTGCGGGATTTGTATATGAAAATTATTTCTCAAAGTGCACTCTAGGTGTCTATACGGGTCCATTTTGTTTCTTTCGGAGATCACTTCAATCGAAGTTGCGGGGGCCTATGTCCTAGGCGGCTTCTAGCCAGTACGTTAAGCGAGTTTTTTTTTAAGGATAAGGTGGTCTGTTTCGGACAAAACTGTAAATAGCTTAGCATAGTGAACTGGAACAGAGAGATGAGGTACAAAGACGATAAACCTGTACTTTTTATTACGCGTGACTATGAAAATGAACTTATCAGGAACCAAGAGAGACTCGCCCGAAAATAACAAGGAGCAGCCTGTCGTGTGCCGCGAACAGTTGCCTGCCGAATACTGACAGGTTCGTGTGCAACAATCTGCGTTAGACTATAAAATATATGTGTGTCAGTGACACCTCAACCTACGACAGTATAGGTAAGAAGCAAATGACCTGAGATACACTGACTAATAGTGAAAAAAAACGTATATCATACAAGAAGACTATATTTATTGTCGTGTGATTAAATGTGGAATCCTAAATATCCCGCCCACCTCGTCGTACGACGACGATGAAACTGACGGATCTGACACTGGTGCACTATATAAAACTGCTACCAACGTGTTGCAGGCACTGTGACAGCATGATTAAAAAAAATTTGTTGCAATTCAACAACAATGAGAGGTTGCTATGGGAGCCAACCTGTAGTCTAGTGCTGAAAATTGGTCGGTTAGGGTCAAGCCAAATATCATCTTTTGGACTACCAGCGTATCTTCTGCTCCTTACCTTAATGCTTCCGGGATGATGAATAAGTAGAATTTACTCCCAGCAAGATGTCAGCTAGGCCAGCCCCAGGCGTCAAATCATTAGCCAGACAGAAGCCTCCTCGGTGAGGCTATTCAGAATTCTGGGTGGTGATGCCTTTCATAGGTGGTGGCTGCCTTTGATAGGTGGTAACTTTTTGACCGATAAGAGCGTTAGGTTTCACGCAGTTTAAGCAAAGCTGTTTAGATTCGAAAAACACCTGACGTTGGCCTGAAGTCTTCTTGAATTCCTGCCACTAGAACTACAAGTGTTGTTCCGAGCAAAAGATTCTTGTCCAAACGCTGATCGAGCATGAAAACTAGAGAATCATCCCATTACTCTTTTGGATACTTAAAAGAAAGCAATGATCTCACAGCCTCAATGAAATCGTTAAACAATGAACGTAGCTCTGACCCTCTCCCCCTAGACATCGCTGGTAGATTGAAGTGTTTGACCAAGTAGCTTTTTACGCAGACCATATTATTGTCATACCTGAGTAATAAGGTCTTCCATGCCACGTTTCCTATGGAAAGTTTACAGGGGCCTGCAGTTTTCACTTTACAATCCAATTTGACTTTCATCCTGGTGTTTTTGACAGCTCTTTTCGTGTACTTTAAATACTACAAAATTAAAATTGATTTTTTTTAAACGTCGCTTTTAAAATGTTGTTTTCTGTATCCAAAAATAGATTTTTCATAACGTTTAATATTTTGTAGAAGAGAAAGTGGGATGCAAATATTTTCTTGGTCAAATTGAGATTTTTACGCCTAAGAATATCACGTTCAACGTACGCAGAGCCGGGCATGAATACTGTAGGGTCGAACAGTCCTCTAAATTTACATTTGACTATAATGGGACGATTTTTTGTGTGTATTTATGTATAATCATGCTATAAATAGAATTAAAAAATAAGGTTAAACAACCACTGCAGGTTCTCACTGGGAGCAACTGCCATCTAAAAATGACACCGGCCCCAAGTAGGACCGCGGTAAATCAAACTCATGGCCACGTCTCACAACCTTAAGATGGGTGATCACAGGTCACGATGAAATCACAACGGCAGATCGGCGAAACCCTCGTGTATTTTGAGGATACGAAGCTACCCAAGGAACACAGATTTCTGCATCCATTTTGTAAGTTCCTTGGCATATTGTTGGCATGCGGGTATGTCTTTAAGGTTACGAACCAGTAATAGTTTCGCACCTCCGAGAGCACCTATCACAAGGACAATTACTTGTACCGAATATTTTGTGTGCAGTCTTTGCAGCTGACTTTCAAGGTCTTGATACCTCTCCTTCTTTTCTTTCTACTTGGCAGTGATTATGTATTAGGACGGGGCCGAGCACTCGATCACGAATATAGTTCGTTTCTCGAAGCCTTGGAGAACAATGTCAGTCCCCGAGTGTGCAACGGAGACTGCTGGCCGAAAATCGTAGTTCCAGAAAATTTGACCCTTCTCGTTTTGGACAGTTAATTCTATCTCCTTTGGAGCCTTCGGCAGGGCAGGGTCGCGGCGCACTATAGGATAAATTGCATTTTTGTGGTTTAAAATCTAATATAACGAGAAAGAATAGAGATAACTATAAACAAATTTTTTAAGTAAAGATCATGTTACGTGGATTAAAGGAAAATATGTAAGAATGCCTACATTGCTTATTATAGGGGTTGAAGTAAGGGGTGGAGTTGAGCATATTTAAAAAATCGATGACCTTTTGCTTTTCTTTTTGCTGAATCTCAAAGAGAAATCATGATATCGATACAAAATTTTTTTAAATTGTAGTAAATGTAATGCAGATTGAGGAAAAAATCATTAGCATACTATTAATCCCTAAATTAGGGGTCGAATTAAAGGGCAAGTGGCTAAAAATCAGAAGATTCGCTGACAAACATTGTAAAGAGTTTTCGTGGGTGGTAAAAACGATTCAAATAGCCATTTCTTCACAATCCCCAACTGTATGGATAGTCTCTCGCTATAATTCTCCTTTCTAGGGGTAGAAATGTGGGAATGGACAGCGAGAATCTGAAAACGCAAAATATTGTAGAATAGAATTGCAAATGGTTTTCGTGGGGCTTGAATATTATTTCGAGAGCCATTTCTGCATTATTCTCTACTGTGTGGATGGTTCCTCATTTCCCCACTCTAAGGGATATTCGAAGAAGGCATTCTGCAGACTTTTATATTTTTTCGTGACTTGACCATAACAGATGAATATATGCCATTGGTTACGTAATATAATTAACTCTAGAACCTCAGCTGTTTTTTTAATGAAGCTTGATGGAAGATTCATTATTAAAAGGAGAAAGCGTGTTGTGTCAGAACAAAATTATCATTATAAAAGTTTATTAAACATTACTTGATTAGCAATAGAAAATTACTAGTTATAAATAATTATTTTCTAAATAACACTTTTATAATAATAAGGTCTTCAAAACGCCCTCTTCGAAAATACCCTAGAGTGGGGGAAACGAGGTACCATCGACACAGTAGAGACTAATGCAGAAATGGTTGTCGAAATGATATTTAACACCCACGAAAACCATTTGAAATTCTATTCTGCGATATTTCGCGTTTTCAGATTCTCGCGGTCCATTTTCACCCCTGGAAATGAGTATGATATCGAGAAACCATCCATACAGTTGAGGATTTTAAAGAAATGGTTATTTGAATCGTTTTTACCACCAACGAAAACACTTTACAATGTTTTTCAGCGGATTTTCTGATTTTTGGACCCTTACCCTTTAATTCGACCCCTAATTTAGGGATTAATAGTATCCTAATGATTTCTTCCTCAATCTGCATTACATTTACCATAATTCAAAAAAATGTTGTATCGATATAATGATTTCTCTTTGAGATTCAGCAAAAAGAAAAGCAAAAGGTCATCGATTTTTTAAATATGCTCAACTACACCCCATACTTCAACCCCTACAATAAGCAATGTAGGCATTCTTTCATATTTTCCTTTAATCCACGTAACATGATCTTTATTTAAAAAAAAATTTTCGAGTTATCTCTATTCTTTCTCGTTATATTAGATTTTAAACCACAAAAATGCAATTTGACCTATAGTGCGGCGTGGTTGGAATACCCGGATAGTATATGTTCCAGGTACTCAGCGTGTGCATGACACGCTTTGGAGCGTTAGGCAGGGCAGGGTCTCGGCCAACACCGCAAGAGCGAGAAAGATGTTAAAAAAGCAGTCATAGGACCGCATTATGTCTGTATATATACGTCGTGCCTGCGTGGCTGGGACACCCCGATAGTATGTATACTTTAAATATGAGGTGAATATGCGGGCCAAATGTTGTTGTGTAGAAGTAAACTTCTGCCACCTGAAGTTCTTGATAGTATCTGGTCCAGCACCGGAAAAGTTCTTCGTGTCTCTATGTCCTTTTTTTATCTCTTCGGCAGTGATTGATTGACATTCCTTCTCAGATTTTATGACGTTGTCGCAAAATTCTTTGAAGCGAATGATATTGTCAGTATCTTCTCTCAACTTCAGTGTTTGCGGGATCTTGAATACCTCTCTCTAAGAAGTCTCTACCTCGTAGGGCTTAGGTGGTTTTTTGACAGGAACCGGGTGATCACTGAAGAGGCGAGGTGAGTCAGCGAGAAACTTTTGATTCTCCCTGATCCATCTCTCCCTCTTCTGTATTTTCCTCCTTGCGTCAGATAACAGCCGTATTTTGTCAACAATATGCTGCTTGATTGTCAGCAGCTTTGACTTGTTCAGTGTGTGATTCAAGATCCTCAGTACCTGGGCGAACTTTTGAATCCTTTCCATGAACGGTCTATCTGATGTTATGTAGCTAATCTCACATTGAACACGGGATGCACTCTTTCTTGCCCATACATCGTCAGTTTCAGCCTTCGATTTGAATCAGCCAAAGCTCTCGCAGCACCATAAACTGAGCAATGGATGGTCCAGAGGTAGGACTCTTGTGAGATTTCTCCACAAAGGGAGGCATCCATTTCAGCCAGATCTTGGGGCTTAGGAGGAATTTGCATGTTAATGTTCCTTCTTGTCCTGAAATCGTGATCATCTCTCAGAAGGTGCTTGCTTTCCGCGGTTGATCTTAATGTCGCTTTCTCATCTTCGGCTGCAGCTTGATCAAGCAGCAGTCGGGGAAGCGCTCAGCGTACATATCCATTTTTCCAGAGGTAGGCACGTTGATTTCGCAACGATTGAATCGAAACGTGCCGAAGCTCTGGATGTTTCTGGCCCCACAATTTGGGAGATTTGCCGGTTCGTCGTCGTGTTTCCGTCCAAATTATTTTCAGCACCCCGAACTCTAGGATGATCGGCATTGTGTGCCGACCTATTTTCGGGTGATTATTATTATTATATCCTGTTCGTGAGACGTGGCAATAGCATAGGTGTGATTTATCACAGATTCAGATTCTCCTTTATGAAATACGTAAGTTATATGTTGAGATATTTCGATATCTCAAGTTAGAAAAAACACCAAGTATATTTTTTCGGTTTCAGTTTCGATTGCTTTGGAATCGAACCGATGGGCCTATGACAAAGCAACATGACGCGTCCCCGGGTTGCGTATAGAGGGTCCCTGTACCAAGGGTTTCTGCTGCATATGTTTACAATGATTAAGAGGCAGTCGCGGACAATTGTTCAGAGATGGTCCAGAAGGAATAACACCTAAGCGCAAGGAGGAGCAAGCACATGCATGTCCCTGCTAAGCCCCAAGAGCTGGCTGAACTTGATGGCTCCCTTCGTGAGGATATTTCGGAGGAGTCCGACCTCTGGACCATCCATTGTTCAGTTTATGGTGCTGAGAGAGCTTTGGCTGGTTCAAATCGCAGGCTGAAACCGACGATGGTTAAAAAGACCAAAAGACTCTTGAATCAACTGAAGAAGAAGATTGAATGGGTAAAAAATTTTGTCTTCTGTTCCGTTTTCAGTGTCTGATTGAATACATAAAATCTTGTAGGCTGTTAACGGAAAGGGTGCGAATGTTCGCCCAAGAACTAAGGATCTACAATCACAAACAAGTTGAACAAGTCAACGCTGCTGACAATCAAGCAGCATATAGCTGAAAAATACGGATGTTATCTGATGCATGGAGCAGAATACAGAAGAGAGAGAGAGAGGAGAGAGAGAGAGAGAGAGAGAGGAGAGAGGAGAGAGAGAGAGATGGATCAGAGAGAATCAACAGGTTCTCGCTGACCCATCGCGCCTTTTCAGCGGTCTACCTGTTTCTGTCAAAAATCCACCAAAGCTCAACGAGGTAGATACTTTTTGGAGCGAGATATACAAGATCACGAATATCGATGATATAATCCGCTTGAAGCAGTTTTCCGACAACCTCATAACTTCTGAAGACGAATATCCATAAATCATTTCCGAAGAGGTGAAAAAAGCACTTAGGGATATGAAGAACTTTTCCGCCACAGGACCAGATTGGTATCAAAAAGTTCTGGTGGAAGAAGTTTACTTCTGCACAACAATATCTGGCATGCATATTCAACTCATATTCAAAGTCGGAAACGCCTATTCAGCAGTGGCTGGTGATAGGTGGCACTACACTTCTACCGAAAACAGGCAACTTTTCCAACCCAGGGAATTACATGCCAATAACCCCATTAGCGCCTTCTATCAATGGTCTAGATTGACTACCGGATAGGTTTCGATTAAACCTCTCATAGACTTATCATCTGTCTTTTTGAAAGCTTGAAGGTTCATCCACACATCTTAAAATGCATAGAGATTGATGCCCCTTTGGAAAACTAGATTAACTATCTCATCTGGAAATTATCGTGTGACAACAAACAACGTGACCTTCCAGAGGGGCATCTTTCAGGGCGATACCATGAGCCCTTCGCTTTTTTGCATCACACTTCCGCCTCTATCTCTCGCACTACGAAATTCTCCTGGAGACCTCTGTGGCCACACTAATCATCGCGAGCATAAGGTCATTCATGTATTTTATATGGATGACCTCAAGGTCTATGCTTCTGGTAAAAGCAAACTTCGGAGTGCTTTAACCCTCTGCCTGGTCATTTGACCGTTATCGTCAAAAATCGTCAAATGAGGTATGTAGAAAGGGAACAACCAATAGTAGTGCTCATTTACGTAATGTGATGTGTGTAAGTGCGACAGAGCTGTATCATATAACTATTTCCAGGGTCACAAGTGCCCCTCGATAGAAACTTTTTTAAATAATAAGTAA
>CAKNWT010051757.1:0-10529 GCA_932066315.1 Andricus coriarius | reverse complement strand
ATGTGTGGATGCACCTTCAAGCTTTCCAACAGACAGATGAAAAGTCTATGAGAGGTTGAATCGAAAGCTTTCCGGTAGTCAATCCAGGCCATTGACAGGACGCGTTGATGGGCTGCAGCGTATTTACAGGCACACCTGTCTGTTCACCTGTGTGTTCAAACAGGTTATTGGCCTGTAATTCTCTGGGTTGGACAAGTTGCCTTTTTTTGGTAGGAGTATCCAATCTTCTTGTACAATTGATGGTCCAGAGGTCGGATTCTTGCGAGATTTCTCCACGAAAAGAGGCATCCATTTCAGCCAGATCTTGGGGCTTAAGAGGAACTTACATCTTAATGTTTCTTCTGGTCCTGAAATCGTGATCATCTTTCAGAAGGTGCCTGTTTTCCGCGGTTGGTCTTAATGTCGTTTCCTCATCTTCGGCTGCAGCTTGATCAAGCAGCGGTTGAGGAAGCGCTCCGCGTACATATCCATTTTTACAGAGGTAGGCACGTTGATTTCGCAACGATTGAATCGAAACGTGCTGAAGCTCTGGGTGTTTTTGGCACCACAGAGTATGCATACGCGCCATAAAGCCTCGGTGAACAGGGATAATGCTGGCATCGTAGCAGTCTAGCAAGTCATCCTTGAGTTGATTCGTCCACTCAATGTGGGCGTTTCGCCGGTTCGTCGTCGTGTTTCCATCTAAATTATTTTCAGCACGGTTTTGAACCGCATTTACAACTTTTGGGTGTTTTGGTGGCGTCATTGTTGTTCCCACGAGCAGCTAGGGAAAGGGTTCGTCCATCCTTGTAGAGCCCCGCATGCAAGGATAAGGCTGCATACTCTGAGAGGTCGCCCGGTATCCCAGAGTCACCGCTTAAGACACCTTACCCAGGTGCCATTCAGCTTTCGGCACGGTTGCCACGCCTCCGCTTAGGGGTTGTTCCTTCGAGACCATCCCTGGACAATTGTCTGTGACTGCTTATTAATTATTGTAACCATATTCAGCAGAAACCCTTGGTACAGGGACCCTCTATCCGCAACCCGAGGACGCCTTCGGTGGCTTTGTCATAGGCCCTCCAGTTCTATTCCAAAGGAATCGAACCCGAAACTATACCGAAAATATACCGACAAAAAAAAAATATATATATGTGTATATATATATTTTTTGTAGTGGTATACTTACAACGACGAAAGAATGATCGATAGTCACTTGAAATTTTGATATAATTTAAATGCAAGGATTCTTCAGTTTTAAACACTTGATTTTTGAAATTGTGCAATATTCTAAAGCTTCAAAAGTGAATTCATTATTAATTTTTCTATGGTATTTGTACAGTTTGAAAGAACTTATAATTTTAAATTGTTAAATTTCCAGAGCAAACTGAAAATTGTTGAAATTTTCTCTTGGTTTTTGCTTGTTTCATTCGGGAATTTTCTGATTTAAAAATATACTTATTTACAGGAGTTTCGAATGTTAGACAAACGAGTTTACGTAGGGATCAGTTAAATGAGAACCATTACTAGATTCTAAAATAAAAAATTTCCCATACTTTACTTCAACATTTTTTTTACAAACAAAATCAAATTTACAATTTTGAAAGATAAAAAAAGGAAAAGTCAGTCCTTTATAATGCTTGAAATAATAATTCGGTTTTAGCAATTTAAACTTTTGTTTTTGGTTCCACTCAAACGAATATCAGCAGTACAAATAGTTAAAGGCTTCTTCTTTACTCCAAGTAATTTTAAATCATAAAAAATGAAAACCTTATGTGAAAAATGAAATAATAGAACGTAAGTAAAATTTTTAGATATACACATTTTGAAAAAAAAATTGGTTTTCAATTATATTTTCATTTTATGCTAAAACTTCGAGAATTTAAAATTGATCCCAAAGAAGATCATATTTTCTTAAATCAAGAATTATTTTATTTGATACATACGCGTTTCTTGATGCCCAAGTTCGGACGTCAAAACAGATTGAAGTGGCAGTAGAGCTTCCTTTATCGATGAGAGGACAAGAAAGACAAGGTGGTGGGGTATCGGTTGTATTTGGGGGTTCTCTAGCAGGTTCTTTGAGGCTGGGTCCATAGCGCATTTCAAAATTCAGAGTAGGAGAAGTTACATTGTTGGCCACTGGGGTTGGGAAGAGGGAGACCACAGTGGGGGCGTAGAATGCTTCCGTGGTCGGTAATCTTCTAGGCGGCTTCTCTTTGTTTTTATACGTGGGGCTTTTTTCATATTCGCTACCCTCTACCTCTGTTATAATTATAGAGGGTTTCTCAACATTTGTTAAAGGCTATGGGGTGGAACGAGCAGCAGGACCATACATGGGTAGAGGGGTAGCAGCTGTTACTCTACGCTTTGGCAATGTCAAGAGTATAAACTCGGAGTTAATTTTTACTTTTTGTCCGGTTTCATATTCGGTGATAGGGCTTCGGTCCTTATCCTGTTCTCTAGTGACGGGGAAGTCCATAGGTAAATTTTCATCTAAACCTTGGTCTTCCCGTGCTTCAATCAGGTCGGATATTTCCCTGAGTTCTCGAATCACGCGATCTATTTTTGCTTCCGTATCGTCGTCAAACACAGCCCTATCGTCATCTGAATTAGTTAAAGACGATTCGTTGTTAGTTTCGCCAATCAATTCTACGTCATCAGGGTCTCAGTCTAATGATTGCTGCTCGTTAATAGACGGATAATCCTTAAGGGATAACTTTAACAGCGTGAAGGAATCGTGTAATTCTTTAGAAAAATCAGAGGGTACTGTATTTGAAATGCCTGCATCAGTGGCAGTGTCACTGGTTTCAGCAGGAGGACTTACGTAAGTGAGTATCCTTTCCGGATTTCTAGGATTAGGTGATTCGAGGGATCTAGTAAATCCAGCAGGGTTACACCCTTTTATGTCACCTGAGGGTCCCGGCGGGTTTGTAGATTTTCTATCCTTAGGTGGTCCTTCATACTTATTCATGACAAGTGGAATGTTTAGACTTGGCAGCGCACTGTAGCATTGTAGCTGTACTGGCGTATCTGAATCGCTGATGTCTGAAGTTGTATCCTCTGTTTTAGTTATTGTCGAGGTAGGGTCACCTTTGGCGAGATCCCAATCTGCCTTGGTCTTAATCGACTGGCTATAGCTTGGAGACCGGGCATAATCATTGTACCGACGACCCGACCTGAAATCATTTTGATCTCTATCGGATTTACCATCCTCATTAAAAATCCGGCTACGGTCACCTTGAGAGTATCTCCGTGGGCTGACATTAAAGGAGTTGTTCCAGCCTTGCGGATAATTCCAATTGTTCCCAAATAGTTCAAATAATCGGAATTCTTCCTCTGGATGACGGTTAGTTCTAGGGTAATTTGCATATTGTTGATTGTTGGAAAATGATGAGGAACTCCGATTTCGTTGAGAGTACGGAAGGCAGTTATAATCATAGTACTGGGGATCGTCAAACCCTTGTCTCTTTAGAAAACCTGTGGGTTGTGGTTCAAACCCTCGATTATCCCGTGGGTACCGAGTACTCGGAGAGGGGGCAAACTCGCGGTAATGTCGACCTGATCTAGAATCGTCATGGTAACGATCGGGTTGACCATCATTATCTGGACCGTGGTTTCAATTCTCCTGATAGTACCTCATCGGGCTATTGCTATAGAGGCGATCTTGGGTTTCATAAAAATTCCTATTATTCCTGTAGGGCTCATATAATCTCACTTCTTTTGACGGATCGTGGTTACTTCTAAGATCAATTTGAATATCGCGAAGGGATTTTCGGGACCGATTGGACATGTGGAAAGCACTATGGGGCATTCCTGAAGTGAGTTTTCGTTCCTCAGCGCGTTTAACGAACTTGAAAGCTTCTTCAAGGGTTAAGGGGTCCTTGGCGTCTACAGATGACGAAAGATCATCCGGTAGACCACGAATAATAGCTTTAATTGCAGCTTGCATGACGGGGATGGATGTTGCGAGAGCTATCGCGTATGTATGGGCTGTTTCGAGTTCCCCCTATATAGGAGTGCAGCTGGTCGTAATATTCGCTGACCGACTCACTTCTTTTTATACCTAGGTGGTATATTTTGTTTTGTAGTACTCGAACGGCTTGCCGGGTGCGAAACGGTCCTTTAATAAGTCGATCAAATCGGTGATCTTAAAAATTGTTTATAAAGCGTGCATTCCCTAGCTGAGCCAGTGAGCTTTCCCAATGCGGCGGTAATGATGGAAGATTTACAGGACACAGAAACATAGGTTGCCACATTTACTATGTCCTGTATAAAATCTCTTACCGGGATATTTTTATCATCGTACATAGGGATGTGACTACCAGCTTGTTGTATGGCTAGTGTATCCGCAATTGACTGGGCCACTCTGATGGTGACGTTATCGGCGCTGGGGGCGGGATGGGGTTCCTGTCGATTGGATCTTGTGTTTAGCTGAAACCCTATATCCGCTCTCGAACTATACATTTCAGCTACCGAAGACGCGTTTAGGTCGGGTTGAACGTTTTGTCAGCGATTTGGAACATCGCCGGTAAGGTATTTTGACAATAGTACAAAAAATTAGTTATTTAAAAGGTATTAAAATCACACCCTTTTATATGTTTCCGTGCTCGAATTGCCCTGGTCTCCGCAAAATTCCTTCTAATTTGTCTGCTTATGGGGCGTGTTCTGCGACTACCTACTATTTCCAATAATTAGTGATTTTAATGTAAAGTGCATGGTCACGGCGTCAGGAATTTCTCCTTTTTCTGTCAGTGCCGGCGCTAGAATAATTGGGACCAAAAGCCCACCTAGATGCTGAAGGTCCTCCGTAACTCTGTCTATGTACATGCCATGGGGTAGTAAATGATGGCCTCAAATTTGTTTCCTTGCATTATTTTACTCGTTTAAAGTTGTATGGGAAAACCGTATACTTGGGCAAGGTGCTCTATTACGAATAGTCCCACAATTTCTCTTGCCTGAACAAATCCGAGGGGGGTTGTATTTGAAATAACCAAGAACGGAAATTCTACCCCCTGGATCTCTATATTCACGGTTACTATAGTACGAAAGACTAGGTTCCCCAGAGTGATCTCGTATTAAGTTGCTTCTGTGAATGGAATTCTCAAACTATCTTCCTCAATAAAGTTAGTGGGAATTCTGTTTGGAAAATTAGTTCCAATGTACCTTCCAGAAAAATATCGGAATTAACATCCACAAAATTTGTTATTTCGACAGCCGAGTAGTGACTATTGTGGGATATGAATGGTATAATTTTATGTCCTACTCTTGGCTTAATTTATCAGCCACTTCACGCGCTCTACGAACAGTCACTTCGACAACCGTGTCAAAATGTTTCATCAAGTCATTTGTAAATTTGTCTAGCTCTTGCCGCTTAACGGAAGTAGTTATTGTACCTTCCGAGTTGAAGAAAACAGGTTGTTTAAAAATCGAAAGATCTATTAATACCTTCAAAAGGGTCGATAATTAATCTTTCAGGTTCTCGCTTTTAATTCTAACTCTTTCTCTTTCCATTGAAAAGTAACTTGAATATCCTTGCTTTGCTTATAATGGCCGTTATTTTAAATTGACATTTTTCGATGTCCCCAGTGTATATTTGGTCTCAAAAATGTCAATTCAATTTGTAAGAAAATATCGAAATAGGAGAAGAATTATCCAAATGAGGATACATGAGGCAACAAAAAAAGGAAACTCTGACGATGATGTTACTGTGGAGTTACTTTCGCAAAATTACCTTCTTAATCTAATTCTATTATTTCTATTTCTTGCCCGTTGTTTGCTTCGAACGGGACTACTACCCTTTCGGCCTCCGAATCGATTATTGCTTGCGCGTCAGCGATTTGAAACCCCTGCTCATGAGCAGTTCGTCTTTGCTGCAGAGCTTCTTCCAAAGGCAGGTCAATAGTTATTACTTGGATATTGTTAAAAACTATTTCCGTCTCTTGGTTAGTTTTAACAACAAGTCGAACTGTTGGTTTAACCACAAGAATAGGAACAGACCTTCTTTCAGGCTTAATCAGATTATTATAAATGATCGAACTAGCGGTTATTGTTCTCAGGTTTGTCTTTAGATTAGATTTTTGTGAACGTTTTCCTCTTTTTGCACGATTTTTGAAAAGAACTTTGGAAGGAATTAGCCCATGGTTAGGCATAAGGAATAAAGGAAACTCGAAACGCTGCTTCTTCCTAATCAAGGTAGCGCGAGAGAGTCGCAAAAGATTTTTCATTGTCCCTCAGGATATTCAAAAATCTCGCTTTCCTTTTCAATATGAATAAAAATTAAGTTCTCAAACGCAGCTTGGCTTATCCCTCGCTTATAGCGTTCAGTTTTGAGTCAGCGCGGATGAGACACAGTAATTTGATAATTAAAAAAAATCAAATTCTTGTGGCTCTAATTTTCATTCAATAAGATTCTCTCGTTTTATTTTTGATTTTGAAAAAGAAATGTCTTCAACCCGTCAGCTGATCGCGCGATTGGACGAGATACCGAAATCAATTAATGGTTTATTAATTGAAACCAGCTTAATTTTTCTTTTCCAAAGAAAGGATGGATATATGAGATAATGTTATCATAGCCTTTTAAGAATCTTCTCAAAAATCAATACTCTTTAACTTTTCAGAAGGAAAACAAATTTAGTACAAACATTTCGTCAATTGACCATCTAGATTTCGATCATTTTTTTTTTCTACTTGTAAAGGAAATAATTTCCTTTTGAAAGACCCTCCGCCTCAAGAGCGCGAATCCTGAAAAAAATTACTCTATCAAACATAATTGACAAAAGGACTTCCTTAATTTCCCTACTTCTTACCACATAGCGCGCTTTCTGCTCTATTAATCAGGGAATCGAAAAGGGCTGAAAACTCAGCGTCGTTTTTTTAATTCCACAAACGTTAGTTCGGGATCCAAAGGCGGAGGAACTACAAAAATTACTGCTGGTTTTTTTTCTACTCAGTTCCCCTCGGGACCACAGTTGGATGGGTCCTAACAGAAAGTACGCAGCTCACAGTGACGGATTGAATGTACGTAACTCCAGCTGACAAATGGAATCTCCGCAACTCGTAGGGACGGGTGAACCTACGTAACTTCATTTTTTCGGATGTTGAGTTACCGTCAGAAACTGTTGTAGTGTGTTGAAAGCCGCAATGAAAACGCTTTAATTGTTCTATTTATTGGTTTAGAGCGTATTTATTAATAAATAATAAATTCACGCAACTCGTTTTTGCACGCGGATTCCGTGATGAAAGTACTAACTCGGCTGAAATAGTTCTGACCTTCACCGTGGCGCCAGTTTTTTTGTCAATGATTTGCATTGATTATAATAAACCTAACCTCAATCGAAGTAATACAATCAGATATTATGTAGATTAATGTTTATTATTTATAAATAGTAGGTTGAATTTAAAACTTCAAAAAGTTTGAGGTTAGATCAAACACCACACTATCGCAATTACATCGAAAACATCACAAAATGTTTTAAACGTAAAGTTCAGGTTATAGTCTAGTTTTGGTGATTATAGGATCCCTAGGAACACCTTATTATCTCTGAAATTATTACACTTGAATTGTGAAAACTAATTAAACTTTCAACACGGTCCTCTGAAAACTTGTATTTTGTTACTTGCTTAGTTTCTATCCCTCTCTACGAGTTGCGTAGATTCTATTTGTCAGCTCGAGTTACGTAGATTCTATCCGTCACTGTGAGTTGCGTACTTTCATTCAGGACCCATCGAATTGCAGGTTCCTTTGATTGTCCGAAACTAGGGTTTTCTTCGCAAAAACATGATACCTCAGGTAAAAATTTCTTTTCGAATTTTTCCCGAGATTGTTTTCCAGCGCGATTTTTATTTTTACGTTTCTTAATTCTGTTTTTCGGGAAATTAGGCATTTTCCGTTATTTTTCTCATTTAAAAAAATCTAGTTAAATACCAACTCTTTTTATTTATTTCCAGAAATTCAAGAACCCCGCCTCAAAGGCGCAGGATAACGAACTTTGAAGAATCGCCGCCTCGAGGGCGCAAGTTTATAGAATTTTATAGAACTCCGCCTCGAGGGTGCAGGTTCAACAAAATTCTAAACTTTGAAGATCACACAAAAATCTCCAAAGTAAAGAGAAAAACTGAAAACTTGTTTTAGTTGTAAAATTTAGTTAAATAACAATTCTTTTTATTTATCTCCAGAAATTCAATTTCAAAAGAATTTTCAGTTCTAAAATTTGAATTAATTCAAGGTTTTTAATTCGATTTTTTTTATATTCAACAATAAAATTTTTTTGCTCATAAAGATTTACGAAACGAGAGCAGAATCTTTTCGATAAGAACCTTCCTGTTTTTTTAAAGTTAAACAGATTCTATTAATTCCTCCATTTGGTCTAAAAACTGCGCGAAAGTTTGTACCGTTTCTGCAACAGGCGCAGAGACCGAAATTGAAACTGGATTTTCTGTTGGTACTACAATTGATTCCCGCACTGAGTTTAAATGTGCGCGAGCAATGGCACGTTCGTATCGTGCTGGAACTTTTTTTCCACCTCAAATAAAGAAATTGTTCATTCGAAATAAATTTGAAAAATTTCAAAATTTATTTCGACCTATTGAGTAACTCAAGGCCAAAAGCACAGCAACAAAATCAGCAAAAATTAGTGACAGTCCAATCCCACCGCTGCCACCAATTATTTTGCTATGTTCGGGAAAATTATTAATTGGGTAAAATTGGGAATTTTGCCCAGTTAATAATAATTCGCGATATTTCAGAATGATAATACCTTTTTCAAGGTATTGATAATTTTATGGGCCGACTATCTGCTCTATTTAATTTAAGAGTTTTTCTATGTGTTTGCTAATTTAAACCGCATTTGCTTTTGGTGAAGGGTGTTGTTTTGGATGAAACTATAAAATGAAAGATTGTGTACTCAGATAATTTCAACGTATAACAATTTAGTATATTATCACAAATAATATATTTTGTATTACAGAATGAATCAGAAATAGGTGTTGTGTGTGTGTATGTGTGTGAAAGACGCTTTACTTTACCATACTCAGATTTGCAGTGGACTTGGATGGTCTCGTTATTGTTGATACACGACACACTTTTATAGTAATTTTAGATTTAAACGTTGATTAACTTTACTCTCGTTTAGAGGGCACGATGAAATCAAAACGACAGGCCGGCGAAACCCTCGTGTGTTTTGAGGAGACGAAGCGACCCAGGGATGACAGCTTTCTGCATCCGTTCCGCAAGTGCCTTGGCATATTTTTGGCACGCGGGTATGGCTTTAAGGTTACGAACCAGTGATAGTTTCGCACCTCCGAGACCACCTATCACAAGGACAATTACTTGTACCGAATATTTTGGGTACAGTCTTCGCAACTCCCTTTTAAGGTCTTGATACCTCTCCTCCTTTTCTTTCTCCTTGGCAGTGATGTTGTATTCTGACGGGGCCGAGAATTCGATCACGAATATAGCTCGTTTCTCGAAATCTTGGAGAACAATGTCAGGCCTCAAGTGTGTGTATGTGTTCCAGGTACTCAGCGTGTGCATGACACGCTCTGCACCTATCGCTCGGAACTTCTTGACATAAAATGCGGTCACGGTATGCTAAGGAGGAAATGACACTGTCCTGACATACGAAAATGAAACCCTCTGTACCTGAATTAAGCCCTGATGATCTGAGGAAGGCAAAAGTTTGCTCCTTCGACAAGGACGGTTTTTCTACATTTCTGTGAAAATTTCCGTGCATTTTCTTGTCGAGTAGCTCATGATGGAATTTTTGAACTTCTGCTTTCTTCACTTCGGCTTTCAGAAGTGGAACATCTAGATGGAGTAATGCACTTTCTTCACTTCTGATGTTAAAATTCAGGCCAAGGGTTTCGGCCGCTTGCTCCGCGGCTTTGTAAAGGAACGCTCTTTTGCCAATCATCTCGTGGTTCCTGACCATTCTTAGGAGAGGATCTCTGCCATTGGCTACGATATAAGCTGTACTCAGAACTATTCGGTTATGAAGACACTGGAGATTCAGAAGTCCGCGTCCGCCTTGACGGCGTGAAATGTATAATCGCGAAACTGACGAATTGATATGAAAGCTTTTATGCATATGCATGATCTTACGAGTGGTGACATCAAGGGCCTTAAGTTCATTCTTCGTCCATTGAACCACCCCAAACGAGTAGAATAGAACCGGGACAGCAAGCACGTTAGTCGCAGATATCTTGTTCAACGCTGACAGATTGGAAGACCAAATTTGTCGGAGAAGATGCTTGTATTTTCTTCGGAGAGACTCCTTTACTGATGTTACGTCCTGAATGCGGCTTTGAGGCACGCCCAGGTATGTATAGGTCTCTCCAGTGTTAAGATGTCTGATAACACCTATATCCACAAGCTCAGGGTCCTCGGGAACGCCAACAATCTTTCCGTCGTTCAGATGAATTTTAGCACATTTATCCAATCCAAAGTCCATTCCAATCTCTCCTGTGTACTTCTTGACTTATGGCAGTTTGAAGTTTGCTTTTACCATAGGCATAGAGCTTCAGGTCATGCATATAAAATACATGAGTGACCTTAT